>JAIUZE010004840.1:0-145625 GCA_022085475.1 Heliosperma pusillum | reverse complement strand
TGCGTTTTATTTACCGTGAGAGAGGTCGTCATTGTATTGTTATGTGTGGATGGTTGATTACATGATTGATTATTCATGGTCATACCATGACTTGGCATGGTTTGTTTGTCGAGTCTCAATCTTATCAAACTTATACCGCTAACGGTGAGATGCAAGCCCTAGTGAGCGTATTCGGTTGCCTAAGAGTGTCTTCCCCGAGTCTTTGTATAACATTATGGATTCGGATTTGTATTACATATGCTCTTATCATTAAATATCGAATTGCCTATCTATCCTTATCGTATCTCACATGTATATCTATGTATGCATGCCTCTACTTTCGTATTTCCTTTTATGTACGTTTAAGGTGATATGGCTGGGAGAACTCGGAGTTACTCCCCACTGATTGTGGCGTTCATGTTTTTCATGGATGAACAGGTTGCTTGCATGGATGGCTTTTTGCTATGATGTTTTGGGTTCGGGTGTGAGCTAGAAGGCGTTTGTCCCTGGAAGATTCACCTCTAGTCGTTAATTAGCTAGTTTGCTAATCACTTTGATTTTTATAACATTTTGAGAGACTCCGTCTCTTTGTTGTATTTCGTACTTTAGTTTGTAATACTTTAGTTACTGTGACAACCCTTGCGAATGCGGAAATATAAAACATACAAGCATGTGAATTATATAGCGGAAATATGAAGTTTTTAAAACTTTTATACATGCAAGAAGAAGTATACGAGGAGTGTCAAATATTACAAACTAAAGTATGAAATACAACAAAGAGACGAAGTTTCTCAAAATGTTATAAATGTCAAAGTGATTAGCAACTAGCTAAAATAACGTCTAGAGGTAATTCTTCCAGGGGCAACGCCCGCTAGCTCACACCCGAACCCAAAATATCATAAGCAAAAAGCCATCCAAATCAAGCAACCTGTTCATCTATGAAAAAAATGAACGCCACAGTCAGTGGGGAGTAACTCCGGGTTCTCCCAGCCATATCACATTAAACGTACATAAAAGGAAATACGAAAGTAGAGCATGCATATATAGATATATGTAGAGTCTATTGATCGAATACGAAAGAGGGGGGGGTGAATTGAGTATTAAAAACTAGCCCCACTTTTTCGATTTATATGATATGTAATTAATTATTTGATCTTATGAATTAAAATCAACTAATTAACTAATCAAAGTAAGCACAAATAACGAAATAACGAAAAGTAAAGAGATAAGAGAGAGGCACACGATTTTGAAGTGGTTCAGTTTCACACGTTGAAACCTACGTCCACTATTCTCGATTAATAATTTTTAGTACCTTTCTACGGATTACAAAAATTACCAACCCACTCGTATAATCAACACTATGATTATAACTCAAGGTGAGTATCACTAAATACTATATCATCTTACGCTAATAAGGAGAAAAGTACAATATAACTCACACAGATCTCCCGTTAAAGAATTGTAAGCTTATAAGGATGGGTACTATTATCCAATAAACGATTTCACTCAAGCTGATAATAAGGATGCAGACTCTTTAAAAACCAAACTATAAAAACAATAAATATTGCTCAAAGGTTTGCTTTAAAACGATTGTGAAAATCAACACAAGGAAAATAGTGCCGTGTGAATATGTGTGTGTATGCGTTGTATGTCGTCTATTTTACAATTGATATGTGAATGGAGTATTTATAGTAGAAGAATTATAGTAGATCTAAAACCCTAGTCATCATATTTAATAAAGATACTTAGCTTTCCATAAAAAATATTTGCTTATCTTTTAGAAATATTCTTTATCTCAAAATCTTATTTGGTTATCTATAGAAATATATTTTCTTAATATATCAAAAAAATATTGTTGTAAAGATAGTAGTAGAAGTCCTTAGATTAGGTAACGAAGGAAACAACCTATGGAGGCCGAAATTCCTTAGCCTCACGAAACCCTAGGGGCAGCAACCCAGGGTGGCCAGTACTAGGTTTCACGAAACCCTAGATGCTCAAACACTAGGTGGGCTTTAATTAGGTTAACAACAATTAGATAGATTAGGAATATATTAGAAACCCTAGGTAGCATGAAACCCATAAGTTGTATTACTAACCAATAGAATCTCATAAATATATTCTCTATTGAAAAAAATTGATAAATATAAAAATACTCTTTCATTTTTGAAAACATTTAAAACATTTATTTCCAAAATCATGCATCAACATTTATCATCCAAAGTTATATGCTAAAGCTATAACTTTGAACTTAAAATCACTTGAATGGAATAGTTACCGAAAGACGACCTATACCATCTAATCTTCACAAAGATCCTCAGTATACGAATCATCTCTTCATCTTCATCACAAAGACCCTCCATCTTGAGTCTTGTGTTAGATTTATGTAGATCTTGTTTGAAGCGATTTTCCTTAAAGTTATGCCTGGTTAGCTATAACTTCCAAGTTCACTTCCAAAGTTATTCCTGAAGTTGGTATAACTTTGTCTCACAGACTTTATCAAAGTTATGCCTAACTTTGATCTATCTTCTCATAATTGTTGCTAGCTATAATAAGACTAAAGCACACAATTACACGCATAAGATATATCGAGTAAAACATATTATTATATAAACACATGTCATTATCAAAACTTATGAATTGGTCCAACAAATTCCCCCTTTTTTGATGATGACAAGTCTCATATGATTTCCTCTTAACAATGTGACTAAGTAATAGTTCCCCCTCAACAAAACACTCCAAAGTTATAGCAACTTTGATCGCAAGAACAAAACAACTTAGCCAAAGTTATAGCTTGAGAGAATTTAAGAGATAACGAGTCTTGACAAGGAGCAAGCGTAAGCAAAGACTCAAATCATATCATTTCTTCCCCCTCTTGGCATCATTGAAAAGACAAGAACAAAGACATGAAACGACTAGAATAACACATGTCAAGGCAAGAAATAGATATGCAAATACGCAATATAAGACGATATATATCAAGCAAAATAAAGTGCAAATGTTGATTAAACTACAAACCACAAAATATATTGTTAGTTGCCATTGGGCCGAATAGACAATTTCAAAATAAGCCAAATGGGCCGAATAGGATTAGTAGTTGAAGAGTGAAAACAACCAAGGATAGAAAAATCAAGGCATTTTGGGTTGACGGATTTTGTTAGGATCGACATAACCGGGCCTAGTGCGGTACTCAAGAGTGGAAAGACGGTCAAGGCAATTTGATACATGAGAAGCTTGAGCGGTGAGGCAAACATCAAAGTTCCGGACTTTCAATGAAAGAGCCTCCGTCGCATCGTATATAGTACGCATTCCCTCACGCATCTCCGTCCCGCTCTTAACCAACGACCCGCCTTGGCTCACCAAGAATGTCATCCTATCCCTTTGCCTATACGCCTCTTGCTTACAATCGATAATATTTCGTTCCATCTTAGCAAGGCGATCATCCACACCATCCATCCATGTCCTCATCTCATGACTCACACCCGACCCACCTTGGTCACGGGTTGAGCTCAAGGAACCCACACCCACGGCTTGAACAACCGTGTCCAATACCGTCTCAATTTTCTTATCCTGCGCATCCAAGCGCTCCATAATACTACCAATGAACAAATCCAATTTGGATTCAATCATGGAAAAATCAGCCCCACCCGTTGGCATACCAACCGAACTGCCCTTCACTAAAAATAGCAATTCCGGACCATTAGCATCTAACTTCATAAACTTCAAGAATGTATCACACATTTCATCTTTTACCGCGACCCCATAATTTTGCACATTAACAACTCCCTTTGACTCAAAGAGCCGTGACAGCCACATACCATACGGCAAGTCAAGAGTAGAGTAAAATTTGTCTTCGGTTACCGAGAAAGCGGTTTGTGAAATACGATTAAAGACAAGCGAAGGTAAATTAACCCGATTTCCTTCCAACCAATGCTTAACTACCAACATCTCATAACAAGCTATTTTATCCCGTCCTCCTCGTCGCGGGATCACAGTATTCCATAAAAAGTTTAACAGAAATTTCAGTTTCGGAGAAACACTACCTGCCAACACGCAACTCGACACCGTCGCCCCAACATCAAAATACTGCTTAACCTCCAGCTTAGCCATGTCCGTCAGTTCCTCCCATGACGTACTCGGATTGATTTTGATTCCATCATCAGGAACCGAAAACAGAGTACAAAAGTCCGTCACGGAAATCGAAACTGAACGGCCATTTATGACGGCATGCAAGACTCCATTGTCTAAAGAAACAGAGGAAAAGAACTGAATTACCTCAATCGGATACACCGGACCCGAAAACTCAGCCACCGTTTCCCATTCTTGGAAATTCAGAAAATCAGAAAAGAATCCCAAAGCCCTATACTTGTCACACCAAGCCTTAGGATAATACCGACCACCATGTATTCCATATGGAGCAACCCGGTTCACAAGTTTTCTTTCGTCTTTTGTAAGACGGAGTTTATCAATCCCCAATGATGTTTCTTGAGGAGAAAAGTCACGTAATGTGACCCGTGGTGCCTCGGGAACCGCGTCCGTGGTGTCGTTTGTAGCTTCTTCTTGGAGTCTACCTTTGCCTTTATTTAACCGTCTTCTTTTCGTACCCTCAAGCCCCGCACCCGACTCGGTTTGGTTTGGGTTGGGTGATTGTTGTGTGGAAGGAGAAGAGGTATTTTTAGGCATGCTTGGCTTGGGGGTTTTAGGATTTGGGTTTTTGGCAATTTTTGATCTAGTAGAAGCCATTGTTGAAGGTTTGAAGGTTTGGGTATTGTGTGTTGTTGTGGGTGCCGTGAGATTGATGAGGAAGATAGTAAAAGTTGGTTGAGTATTGAAGTGGTAAAAGTAATAGGTGGAGGAGGGTAATTATGATTGTGTAAGATGTAGGGTAGCTTTTGTACTTAGGCACATGTGGTGCCGGCTCCAATCCCCTTTTTTTTTCTTTTTTTTTTTTTCAATTTGAATTTTGGTAGGAAAAGAATATTGGGTGGTTATTTTTGTTAGGATATGGTAAGGATAGAGTTTTGGTAAATAAGAAGATATGGAAGGGTAATATTTATTTGAGAATTTCGGCTAACATGAAATACATGGGTAGAATTTTGGCTCAATTTTGGAAAGTGAATAAGATAGGTTTTTGATAAATAAGTGGTTCATAATTCAATTTCCATAAAACACTAAATATGCAAGATACTCACGTAAAATATATTATATTAAACACAAATATGCTAGCAACGAAATATGCGGACACAGTCATATATTCTCGTCTTAATCTAGCCAGTCACGCAGGTTCACAAAATAAATAAGATCAATTTAATTGCTACTGATTAAACCAATTTCCAACCGCAAAATCTCAAAACGTCTTCTCGCTAACGCCTTTGTTAAAATGTCAGCCCATTGAACATCAGTACTACAAAATTCGAGTTTAATGTTGCCCTTTTCTACATGGTCACGCAAAAAAATGATGTCTAATGTCTATATGCTTAGTACGAGAATGCTGAGCTGGGTTCTTAGAAATAACAATAGCACTCGTATTATCACAGAAAACAGGCATACAACCAACATTAACACCATAATCACATAGTTGTTGATTTAACCAAAGTAGTTGAGAACATACCAGTCCTGCAGCGATATATTCGGCTTCTGCAGTGGATAACGCAACCGAATTTTGCTTCTTTGAGCCCCACGTTATTATGCAAGGTCCAACAAAAGTAGCGAATCCAGAGGTACTTTTCCTATCTAACGAACATCCCGCATAATCTGCGTCTGAATATCCTACTAGATTGAAATTACACTCAAGTGGATACCACAAATCTAAATTAGATGTACCAATTAAATATCTCAAGATACGTTTAACTGCAATCATATGTGATTCCTTAGGACATGATTGAAATCTAGCACAGACACATACGCTGAACATAATGTCAGGTCTACTTGCAGTTAAATATAATAAAGAACCAATCATACCTCGATATGTAGTCTCTTCTACGGACTTACCATTTTCGTCTAAGGTCAACTTTTTGTCAGTTACCATAGGTGTGTCCATTGGATGAGCGTTCTCCATACCAAATTTTCTGATTAGCTCCTTGACATATTTTTGTTGGTGAATCTTTATGCCTTCTTTGGTTTGTTGAATCTGCAATCCTAGGAAGAATTTCAATTCTCCCATCATGCTCATTTCAAATTCTGAGGTAATAAGATCTGAAAAATACTTGCACAATTTATTGTTAGTAGAACCAAAAATAATATCGTCTACATAAATTTGAGCAACAAGTAAATCAGAACCCTCGGATGTTAGAAATAGGGTTTTGTCGACAGATCCTCTTTTAAAATTGTTTTGTAATAAAAATTTTGACAATCTGTCGTACCAAGCCCTAGGCGCTTGTTTCAAACCATATAGAGCTTTATCGAGTTTAAAAACATGGTTTTGAAACTTGCTATTCAAAAATCCAGGAGGTTGTTCAACAAAAACCTCCTCTTCCAAATAACCGTTAAGAAATGCAGTCTTAACGTCCATTTGGAATAATTTCATTCCTTTATGAGCTGCGAAGGCGATGAGCAAGCGAATAGCTTCAAGTCTTGCTACTGGAGCGAATGTCTCGTCATAATCAATCCCTTCTTGTTGATTATAACCTTGAACGACCAATCGAGCCTTGTTACGAACTATAACTCCTGAATCATCCAAGTTATTTCTGAATACCCATCGAGTACCAATCACAGTTCGATTAGGAGGTCGTGGCACAAGGTGCCATACTTTATTGCGTTCGAACTGTTGAAGCTCCTCTTGCATGGCCGCAATCCAGTCGGATTCTGCAAGAGCTTCCTTGATATTGGTAGGCTCTATGGTAGACAAAAAAGAATAGAATGAACAGAAGTTATTTAATGTTCGCCTCGTTTGAACTCTTTTATTCAAACTCCCTAGGATCGAATCCATAGGGTGAGAACTCTTATATTTCCATTTCTTAGAGTTCCTAGACTCATCACCATCTGATGAACTATCACTTTCCTCAAATGATTCAGAATCAAGATTGGTTCCCCCTGAGTTGGACTCTGGGGTTATAGCTGAAGTTGTTACAACTTCAGTTACATCATCTTGGTTCTGGTTCAAAGTTATAGCATCATCAGCTATAACTTCAGTTTCCTTTTCCTTGTTTTGAGAAGAGACATTCGTATCATCAACAATTGTCTCAGTTCTCTGTTCAAGGTCATTTGCGGATTTATCAAGTTCATCATTGATTCCTTCAATAACTTCTTCATTATTTCTTGGCACGTCATCTCTGGAGAGACGAAAGTCTGGATCATTCATGTCCTCTTCTTCAATCTGTTCAACTTGTTCAAGCGCACTATCTTCATCAAATACAACATGAACACTTTCTTCTATGCACAAAGTTCTTTTGTTAAAAACTTTAAAGGCTTTACTATGATTAGAATAGCCAACAAACACAGCTTCGTCACTTCGTGGATCAAATTTGCTCAAATTACTTTTTCCATTATTATGGACAAAACATTTACTCCGAAGCAACGAAGGTGCGCTATATTGGGTTTTCTCCCTCTTAAAAGTTCATAGGGAGTCTTTTTGAGAATAGGTCTAATCATAGCTCTATTGTGCACATAGCATGCAGTACTTATGGCTTCTGCCCAAAAGCTCTTAGGAAGGCCACTACACAAAAGCATAGTGCGGGCCATGTCCTCTAATGTTCTATTCATACGTTCCACGACACCATTTTGTTGTGGGGTTCGTGGTGCAGAAAAGTTATGTCCTACACCATTCTCCCTACAATATTCTATAAAAGCTTGATTATCAAATTCGGTGCCATGATCCGTACGAATGGAAACTAACTTTTTATCATACTTGTTTTGGGCGAGCTTCATTAGTACTACAAACTCATCGAAAGTTTCATCTTTAGTAAATAGAAAGATAGGCCATACATACCTGGAGTAGTCGTCGACTAGGACGAATACGTACCTTGATCCACCGCGGCTTCTAACTTTCATAGGTCCACATAGATCCATGTGTACCAACTCAAGTGGACGATCTGTACTTACTACTCGTTTCGGTTTGAATGAAGATCTAACTTGTTTACAACGGGCACATGAGTCACACATCTTTTCTTGTTCGAATTTGATTGAGGGTAAGACCCTCAACTAAATCCCAAGACTTGAGTTTCTTTAAAATCGTTGGACTGATGTGTGCAAACCTCTTGTGCCACAAGCATGAATCATCCACAGTGACTTTCATGCACGTAAAGGAACTTGTAGTGACTTTGTTTAAATCAATCATATACACGTTCCGTTTACGTAAGCCTTCTAAGATAACATTGCTAGTTCCTTCAACTATGATACGACAAACATTTGAATGAAAAACGACTTTGTTGCCTTTGTCACATAGTTGAGAGATACTTAGCAAGTTATGCTTAAGGCCATCTACCAGATATACGTTATTGATAGCATGAGAAGAAGATATACCAATCTTACCTACACCGATTATGTTACCCTTCTTGTTATCTCCAAAGGTGACCTTGCCACCATTGAAGGGTTCTAGTGAAAGAAATAAATTCTTGTTTCCAGTCATGTGTCTCGAACATCCACTGTCGAGATACCATAGATTGTTTTCTTTCACTATTACCTCTTCATCATCTTCTGAATCTGGTTCTGAATCTGAGTTGCCAACAAGACACATATCGGATTTGCTTTCATTGTCACTTTCAGAAATTAGGTCAAGACTGACGTTGCTTAGACACAAGTTGGCGACTTCCTCTTCTTCTGATTCGTCGTCCTCTGTGTCGAGATCTCCCCAGCAATAAGCCATCATTACTTGCTTGAATTCCTTCTTGGTTTTGTCTCGTTGATTGTTGTCTTTGATTTTCTTCCATGTGGGGCAATCTTTGATCATGTGATCATTATCCCCACATTTGAAGCAACCACGACTTGAAAGAGACCCTTTTGACTCAATTGGCTTCTTGTAAGATTTGTTGGTGTTGTTGTTAAACGTTTTCCCTTGTGGTTTGTTAAAGAACTTTTTCTTAAAACGTCTAGCAAATAACACTGTTTCATCTTCAAGATCCGAATCTTGTCTTTCACTAGATTCGGCCTGTAAAGCCACCTTCTTGCTATTACTATCATTTGCCGCATCTTCATCAAGAGTAATCTCATGAGCCATTAGGGTTCCAAGTAGCTCTTGATAAGATAGGTCAGATAGATCTTTACATTCCTCAATTACCGTCACCTTAGGTCTCCATCGTTTAGATAGACTTCTAAGGATCTTCCTGGCAATTTCCTCGGAGTCAAAAGTTTTTCCAAGATTTTTCAATTCATTAATGATACTGGAGAAGCGAGTAGACATGCTGTCAAGCGATTCATTTTGTTCCATGGAGAACAATTCGTATTTTCGCATAAGTAGAGCTATGCGTTGCTTTTTGACAACAGTTGTCCCCTCATAAGCTAACTCAAGACCATCCCATATTTCCTTGGCAGTAGAACTAGATGAGAAACGATCAAATTCAGTATGGGTCATGCCGTTTTGCAACAGACTAATAGCCTTTGAATTTTTCTCAGCTTTCTTATAATCTGCCTCAACATAGTCATCTTCTTTCTTTTCGATGGAAGTGCCAGTGGCCGTTCCAAGCATGATCTTATTAGGACCATTCTTAATGATTAGCCAACACTCCCAATCGTTACCCTTTATGAAATGGGTCATCATATTTTTCCATAAACTGTAGTTCTTCCCATCGAATACGGGACACTTCAGATGTTTGGAATCCATTAAAATAAAATTAAATGCAGCGGAAAATAAATAAAAATAAAAAGATAAATGGATCAGACTCCTTGCTGTAAGGCAATCAACAGCACGAGGCTCTGATACCAATTGTAGAGTCTATTGATCGAATACGAAAGAGGGGGGGGGGGGGGGGATTGAGTATTAAAAACTAGCCCCACTTTTTCGATTTATATGATATGTAATTAATTAATTGATCTTATGAATTAAAATCAACTAATTAATTAATCAAAGTAAGCGCGAATAACGAAATAACGAAAAGTAAAGAGATAAGAGAGAGGCACACGATTTTTGACGTGGTTCAGTTTCACACGTTGAAACCTACGTCCACTATTCTCGATTAATAATTTTTAGTACCTTTCTACGGATTACAAAAATTACCAACCCACTCGTATAATCAACACTATGATTATAACTCAAGGTGAGTATCGCTAAATAATCTATACTATCTTACGCTAATAAGAAAGTACAATATAACTCACACAAATTCCCGTTAAAGAATTGTAAGCTTATAATGATGTACTATTATCCAATAACGTATTTCACTCAAGCGATTGATAATAATTGATGCACGACTCTTTTAAAAACAACCTCTAAAAATAATAAATATTTGCTCAAAGGTTTGCTTTAAAACGATTTTGGAAAATCAACACAAGTAAAATAAATAGCCGTGTGAATGTAGTGTGTTTCGTGTGTAGTCGTGTCTTTTTGCAATTGTATGTGAATGAGTATTTATAGTAGAAGAATTATAGTAGATCTAAAACCCTAGTATAATATTTAATAAAGATACTTATCTTTCCATAAAATAATATTTGCTTATCTTTTAGAAATATCTTTATCTCAAAATATTATTTGGTTATCTTATAGAAATATATTTATCTTGATATCTCAAAATATTGTTGTAAAGATATAGTAGAATCCTAGATTAGGTAAACTAAGGAAACAAACCTATGGAGGCCGGATTCCTAGCTCACGAAACCCTAGGAGGCACGCAACCCTAGGAGGCACAATACTAGGTTTCCACGAAACCCTAGATGGCTCCAACCCTAGGTGGGCTAATTAGGTTAACAACAAATTGAGATAGAATATATTAGAAACCCTAGGTAGCATGACAAACCATAAGTTGTATTACTAACCAATAGAATCTCATAAATATATTCTCTATTAAAATAATTGATAAATATAAAAATAAAACTCTTTCACTTTTGAAAACATTTCAAAACATTTTATTTCCAAAATCATGCATCAATATTTTATCATCCAAAGTCATAGGCTAAAGCTATAACTTTTGAACATAAAATCTCTCGAATGGAATAGTTACCGAATGACGACCTATACTATCTAATCTTCACAAAGATATTCAGTATACGGATCATCTCTTCATCTTGATCACAAAGACCCTCCATCTCGAGTCTTGTGTAGTATTATGTAGATCTTGTTTGAAGCGATTTTCCTTAAAGTTATGCATGGTTAGCTATAACTTTCATGTTCACTTCCAAAGTTATTCCTGAAGTTGTTATAACTTTGTCTCACAGACTTTATCAAAGTTCTGCCTAACTTTGATCTTTCTTCTCATAATTGTTGCTAGCTATAATAAGACTAAAGCACACAATTACACGCATATGATATATCGAGTAAAACATATTATTACGTAAACACATGTCCTTATCAAAACTATGAAATTGGTCCAACAAATTGATATTAAAATCATCGTCTTCCTCGCTTTTCAATCTTTTCGTCTTTCTCAAGATGAATTTTATTCATCTTTTACGATCTATATGTAGGTGGTGACCTCCAAGATCCCGACAAAGACTATTTTCTAATAGAAGAGGAGCTTGACGAGTAGTGAAGACGCTTAAAGGTAACGGTGAAGGGTTACTCGGTATCATTTACGTGTTTTATATGTTATCTATGCTAGAAACCGTATTTAGAATATGGTTAGTGAGCTTGGTAAGTGTGTTGATGATGATATATGTTTTATGTTGAGATTTCATATGAGTTTTGATGATTTATGATAATATTGGATGATAATTGAATTTGGTTCCTTAGGCAAACATGGGATTTTCGTATGAATTGGACCCCAGCCGGTCGACCGGCAGCCGGTCAGACCACCGGCTGGGGCACCTGCTGTATATTGTTGGAGTTTTACGTGATTTTGGGATATGAGGTTGGGCTCAGCCGGTCGACCGGCAGCCGGTCAGACCACCGGCTGAGACCCCCCTTCTTTCTTCTTTATTTTCAAGTGACCCTTTGGTCCCAGCCGGTTGACCGGCAGCCGGTCAGCCTGACCGGCTGGGACACACTGATGTTTCATGTTGGTTTTCACATGAGTTTTGGCCTGAGCCGGTGGACCGGCAGCCGGTCAGCCTGACCGGCTGGCACCTGCTGGCTATTGTTTGTGATTGTTGTTTACGGTTTTCATTTATAATATTTCTAATCGTTTCGTTTATCGTATAATTTTACGTAGTGACTTATAATATTAATGTTTTGAATATATGATATTCCTTTCGCTTGGATCACATGTTTTGTGACGGTTTTCATATATGCCCCACTTGGAGTCGGTTTTTACATATGTTACGGTTTGAGCACGATTTTGTCTTGTGCTATGTATTCTCATTCCCTTGGCTACCTTCCCGTTCGTAAGGCTGGAATGTCGGAACGGAGAGGTATCCTACTGCTTAAATGCATGTGTTAGTGGGCATATGACGAAGTTGTTGGGAGTTGAACGCTATGCGTTGATCGACCCGGCCGTCAAATGTTGTATACTTGCGAGGTGGTGTTATTTGCATGTAGCGTACCGCTTGTTATGAGGCTTGAGCTGTTTTTCCGCCTCTGTCGTGAATTGATCTACCGAATTTGGGGTACTCGGCATATATATTTTATAAGCCCGAGTCTTGGATGCGAAACGCTTTATCGCATGTCGAATCGGAAAATGTGGTTCCGAGAATCTGGCCAGGTTTAGATTAGGAGCCGTTTAATTATCGTTCCTACCAGGAGGAAATTAGTCTACATACGCGAAATGCTTTATCGTGTATGCTTTCAGGGAAATGCTTTATCCCGTGGATGCCTTTAAATCATACTTGCCATGTACACGATGCTAGTGCGTTTCATTTACCGTGAGATTTGTCGTCGTTGTGTCGTTGTCTTTGAATGCGTGATTTCATGATTGTATTCATGGTCATTGCATGACTTGACACCGTCAAGGTCTTGGTTCGTGAATGGATGATAATATGTTGTATTTATTGTGATCATCGCATGACTTGACGTGGTTTGTCTGTCGAGTCTCAAGCTTATCAATCTTATACCGCTAACGGTGAGATGTAAGCCCTAGTGAGCGTATTCGATTGCCTAAGAGTGTCTTTCCCGAGTCTTTGAATAACATGATGGTTACGGGTTTGATTTCCACATGATCTTATCATTTTCTATAGAATTGCCTATCTATTCTTATCGTATCTCACATGTATATCTATATATGCATGATTTTACTTTTGTATTTTTTTATATGTACGTTAAAGGTGATATGGCTGGGAGAACCCGGAGTTACTCCCCACGACTGTGGCGTTTTGTTTTTCAGAATAACAGGTTGTTGCTTGGAGCCTTTTGGATATTGATGTTTGGGTTCGGGTGTGAGCTAGCGGGCGTTGTCCCTGGAAGTTTCACCTCTAGACGATATTAGCTAGTTTTGCTAAACACTTGTTCTTTGCTAACATTTTAAGAGACCCCGTCTCTTTATTGTATATTCCGTATTTAGTTTGTAACATTTTGACACACCTCGTGTTATATATCTTGCATGTTTAAAAGGTTTTTAAAATACCGTATTTCCGCATACTATTTCACATGCTTGTATGTTTTATATTTCCGCATTCGCGAGGGTTGTCACATTAAGGGAGATCCAGGGTTGTATTTGGTTTGATGTACCCTTAATTTATCCAAGCCTTTATGAGTTTTGCTTTTTCTCGTTACTTTCTGACTACCGGTATTTATCCATTAAGAACAATGACCAATTAACAAGACAAGAAACATGAACATTAAAACCAAATATTCACAATCCAAGTAGTATAACTCCTATTACTTACAATGTCAATAACATACGTATATACAAACCTTCATTCTTCAATGAACCATTATGTCAAACATTTGGCTATTAAACATAACCAAACTAGATTTCATACCCGTGCGATGCACGGGTCTACATTAATGCCATTTCATAAAATTTCTATAACAATTAACTTATAAAAAGAATCTGTTAAAGTTTCAAGACTATGATAAAATATAATTTTTAAGAAAATAATATTGATATACTGATTCAACTTCTATTATACCATATTTTACCAACCTTGTTAGGACTCAAGTTATGTTTGATCTCTATTATGACCCAAAAAAGTCAACATGACTCTCCCGTACAAATCATTTAATAGGTTTACATGTGTTATGATTGATACATTCACAAAAAAAATGATCCAAGGTATCTAAGAATTAAGATCTTTAAAAACAATGCTTAAGATACTCAAAAGATACATAAGTTCAATTACATCAAGTATGTGCAAATAATATGAGATTTTATACCGTAATGATAGCATTTTTTTTATCACGAAATATTATATTATTTTCATGATTAATAAAAAAAAAATTGATTTCTTTAAAAGAATATTTGAGAGTCTTAAACGATTTTGGGTTGATATCTAAGTTCCAAGGACGGCTTTTATTTATAATCACATGACCACCCCAGCTTAAGATATTTTTCCGATGTGGGACAATTCTTCTATTTATACGTAGTATATTCACCCCACCTACATTATTTTTCAATGTGAGACAAATAATATATTAAGTAGTACATCATTAAAATTATTATTTATGATACTTTCTTATTATTTATGATACATTCCTAAATTAATTTTGATGATGTAAATTTCATTAAGGTGGAGATAATCATACAAACTTGTAAAAGCTTTTGGGTTGATATATATGCACGGAGGATGACTCATTTTACAATATATTTTTTTTTGTGAAATGAAATGTATAAGTTTTTATATAAAAATTATAAACAACACTTGAATATAATATAGTAGAGAAAATGTATATTAAAATAATTAAAAGATTTTTCACTTTATTTTTTTATAATACTTGTAAGAGCTCTCTAAGATAATATTTAAGAGACTCAAAAGATTTTGGGTTGATATCTAAGTTCTAAGAATGAATCATATTTATAATTATAGGATCACCCCACCTTATGATAATTTTTTAATGTAGGTCAATTATACTATTTATAAGTAGTATATTTACAACACTTATATTACGTTTTAATGTGCGACAAATAACATATTAAGTAGTACACCATCAAAATTATTGCTTATATAATACTTTCCTAAATGATTATTTACGATACTTTCCTAAATTAGTTTTGATAATATAAATTTCATTATTGTGAAGATAATAATAAAAAAAATTATTAAGAGTTCTCTAAGACAATACTTATTATTATTTATAGTCATATTTATAGAAATGAGATTATGTACCGTATTGATAATATTCTTTTTACCACGAATCTAATTATATTATTTTCATAATATTTTTTACGATACATATTTTGTCAAGGGAAATTAAATGTAAATTTTTTTATAAAATTATAAACCTCACTTGAATATAGTATAGGAAATATGTATTATAATAAATAAAATATTGAACTTTATTTTTTATTTCAAAAATATTATTTGTGATACTTTATTAAATTCATTTTTGATAATGTAAATTTCACTATTGAAGATAATAATACAAACTTCTAAGAACTCTCAAAGACAATACTTAAGATACTCAAAATATTTTTGGTTGATACCTAAGTTCTAAGGATGACTTCTATTTATAATCATAGTATCACCCGTCTTATGGTATTTTATCCGATGTGGGATGATTGACTATTAATAGTAGTATATATTTACCACACCTAAATTATTTTTCAATGTGGGACAAATAACATATTAAGTAGTAGTACCACATATTTTTCTATAAAATATTTATTTCTATATTAATTAAAAGATTATCCACTTTATTTTTTATATCAAAAATATTATTTATGATACTTTTCTAAATTAATTTTTGACGATATAAAATTCTCTATTGTGGAGATAATAATAATAACTTTTAAGAGTTCTCTAAGACAATACTTAAGATATCCAAAATATTTTGGGTTGATTCCTAAGTTAAGGATAACTCCTATTTATAATTTTATAGGATCACCATACCTTATGCTAATTTTTCGATGTGGACAACCCTACTATTTATAAGTAGTATATTCAATACATTGTTTTTCAATGTAGAACAAATAACATGATAAGACTACAAATACAAACTTTAAAAGATCTCTAAGACAATATTTAATTAAGAGACTCAAAAGATTTTGTGTTGACACCTAAGTTAAGAATGACTTATATTTATAATTATAGGGCCACGCTACCTTATGTAAGTTTTCGATGTAGAACAATTCTGCTATTTATAAGTATTATATTCACTGCACCTACATTTTTAATGTAGGACAAATAACATAATAAGTAGTATACCAACTTTTCATATAAAATAACTATTTACTAAACTATTACACTAAGGATAATGAGATAGTAACAACCGGTGATACTCAATTTCAGTACCACCTAGTTTAGTAAATTCGAAGTTATCTTTCTCTAACAACTTTTTAAAATTTAAAGTTATTTACATATGAAGGGTAATCTTGGAAATACATTTATTAGTGATAGTGAGAAAATTAGGTTTATTCCTACCTTTTACTTTCCTCGATTTACATACTCATGTAATGTCATGCTTACCCAATTACCCACTAATTATTGGACAATTATTTTTGAAAATATGTGAAGTATGTAGGTATGTAGCTAAATTTTCATACTACTACTCTCGTATTTTTTTTAGTTATTAAATTTACTCTTTGTTTCCAATGTATGCGACGGAATTCACTTCACCACAGCAAAATTGAAGTAGAAAATTGGATGAAAATACAATCTATGACGTCTAATCAACCTTAACTGTATCTTTATTTGATTTTGATTGTATGTATCAAACAATTAGAGATGTTTGTGTAGATGAATTACTTTTTTACACTTTTAATTTGGCGCAAATCTAAGATAAAAAATATATATTTATGACTTTTTAAATTATCTTTAATTTTTAATGGAGTGGTACCGAGGCACTCTATCATTATCCACTAACTAATATTAGAATGATAAAAAAAAAAATTAAGTTTATTTAATTTTTTACATACTTTATACTATACTTTTATCATATTATAAACAATAGAATAGTAAAAAAAATACAAAATTTATACTCTAATGAAAACATTTTTCGCTAAGAATCCAAATATGTAAGTTTCGAAATGTTTTGCAATAAATTTTTTCGTTAGACTGATAATAAAAAAAAATTGTTACGTAAAAAATAGGTGTGATAATAAAAATATTCTATAACATCTTTTTTTTTTAATCTTGCAAGATGTTAAAATATACTTTCCAAAAACTGAAAAAGATGATGTTGACCAATAGAATTGCTCGAAAAAAGCTTCTTTTATATATATGTACTAGATTTCATGCCCGTGCAATGCACGGGGCAACGTTAATGTCTTTTTCATAATTTTCCTATAACCGTCAACTTATAAAAATAAACTTTCGAAATAGATTTATCACAATTACATTATTTTTCAATGTGGGACTAATAACACATTAAGTAGTTTATCATCAAAATTATTATTTATGATATTTTTCTAAATTAATTTTTAATGATGTAAAATTCATTATTGTGACGATTATAATACAAATGTTTAAGAACTCTCCAACACAATACTTTAGAGACTTAAAAAATTGTGTACACCACTTGAATATAATATAGGAAATGTAAATTGAGATAAATAAAAGATTTTTCACTTTATTTTTTAATGATATTTTCCTAAATTAGTTTTTTATGATGTAAGTTTCACTTATGTAGATACAAATTTTTAAGAGCTCTCTAAGACAATATTTGAGTCTATTGTGTAGAATAGTACTAGAAAGTGTGAAAAAAAAATTGTTTTCATGGTCGCAAGTTCGCAACTATATACTACTTTGTTTGATGCGTGTTATATCCATGTATATATATGAGATTGATGTGTTAAACAACTAACTGCAAATCTATTATTTTATCTAGGAGTTTGACTTACATTATTCATTATTTCTCCCCCTAAATTAAATAGGGAAAAAAAGGTAATGCATGCAATGTTTTTCTCACAAATCGTTCGGTTACAAAGACTGTTCTATCACATGCATTTATGTCTAGCTTCGTAGTAAATCATTTTGAAAGTAACTTGTAGACGAAAGATGTTAGCCAATTTTTCAACTGAAAGTCGAGTTACCTCTATCAACCAAATTTTGTGCTTGTATAGCTCTTACTTATAGATCGAGGTAGCTTAATTATCGTCCTAGCATAGATTAAAAATTAATCTAATAAATTCAATTTTTTAATCTTTTTTGTGACTAATAAATAAATAAATTTGTGTAAACGAATATTTGTTCAGGTATGAACATAATCTACATATCAGAAATTCTAAATAATAATAAAAAAAACAAAGTGCAATCAATATAAACCAAGTGGTCTCTCAATAACATAGTGAGAGTTCGTCTCATTAAAACTTTTGTGTACTCACAATCCTCATTCTAAAATAATTTGTAGATTATTTTATCGTAAACTAACCTTTGCTACCTATGTATCGTTGCAACTTGGTCATTATCAATTTAAGGCTATAATATAAAAGTGAAAATATTAATCAAATTTATACTCGTGTGAGGAAATAGGATTCCAAGTGAACACAACAGTTTTTTGTATACAATTCATATCTACTACTCCTATTATACTCCGTAGTTTTTAATGAACTTATTCCGTTAATCAAGAATAAAATAGGATTATTAATAATTGACATTGATCAAAATAAAATTACCTTGGTGTTGCCCACAATATCTTATACAATTGAGTTCACGCACACGTTTCACACATACATTAAAAAAGGTTATCAACTTTTAGAACGTCAAAACTCAAAACATTAAAAAGGTATTGTCAAAACCCTACAAAATTACCTTACGACGAAATCAATCTTTCTTAACGCCATGATACCTACAAACGAATAAAAATTGGCTGTTAAATTCAGTCATCAAATAAAAAGATGCACGTATAAATAAACATGCACATATACACAATAACATACGGCGTAATATAAATTTACATGCACATATGTAAAAAAAAAAAAAAAGTCAAGTTCTGAATATTGGGGAAACTAATATATATAAAGTACAGATGCACGGGCCTATATGTAATTTTATATTGTATATAACTTTATATAGAATTTAGCAATTAAAATAGATTTAATTGTACAATTAAAAAAGCATTGATATTAAACGTACAAAAAAAATTATAAGAAAATTCAAGGGACTGAAAACTTACCGAATAATTTATTGATCGTTGTATCTTCATCGGAATCATACAGAGTAATATATCTTAACCTACACATAAAATAGATAAGACTTGTTAGAAAATCATTAGTGAATAATTTGATTCAAAGCAAAAACAACGTATTGGTAGACTAATGCTACAATAAGATTTAAACACAATATAAACCGCAAGATTCAAATAAATAAACACAACAAAAGTAAGAAACATAAATAAAAACAATATAACGTGAAGTGGTGATTATTAATTTTTGAATGAAAATACATGTATATATATATAAACATATTAACGTAATAGTGTTTGTTTTGGTTTCTGTACATTAATTTTATCCAATCTAACTTTCATGGTAGAATTTTATAATCTTTAGATTTAATTATATTAATTATATTTTTAGGTGTTGTAGTGCATCACCATTTTTGTGAGAACATGGAAATATGGAAATATGGAATAGTTGTATAGTTGTATATCACATTCCGTATTTTATAGGTTGTAGAATACATCCAATTTTTTATATGCTAATTTTGCATACAATGGAAATACATTAATATATTTATATGGGTATTTTGTATAATTTGGAATGCTGAAGTGTTTTCGAAAAGTTGGAGACTCTGTAATCGCTCGAAAAAAGCTTCCTTTAATAATATAGATAGATGTATTGATTATAACATTCTCTCTATATTCATCAATAAAGTCAACTGTCAATGAACAAGAAAATTGCATATATAGTATTATGCCAGCATGTCGTCAATTACACCATACTTATGATGATCATAGAACTTGAAGCAATTATTAGATAAACTTTGAAAAAAACATATCATTGGACAACATTACACAAAATTGCCAAACGTTATGTGAGAATAACACATCCACTTATGTGATGTAGACATCAAGTTGGAATGTATCTCAGTCAAAGTACAACCATTTTCAAATGAATTCCATAGCCAATGACATCAAAGCCGTCACTTATACTATGTTTTATATCATGACATCAAAAGATTTTTTAACAAATCATGTACAATGCATGAACATGGCAGACATAATTACATTAACAAAAAACCGCCCAATATCAAAGATAAGGAAGAACAGCTTATCTCAGAGGGTGCTTTTACCACTTGATGCCCAATACAAATTTGGTTCGCTTAAATGAACACCCTTGCAAAGGAACTTGCATATATAATCAACAAAAGCATTCCAAAATTTGAACCTGAAGTACTAAATTCACGAACTCAAAATCTGGCCTTTCTAATCTTCTCCATTTTTCCACAGACAAGACAACTTAGAACAAAAATCACAAATCTTGAAAATATTTCAGAAAGTTGCACTGTTAAGTATTGCACCAATTCCAGATTTTGACACCGTCTCAAGTACCGTTCATTTCTTGAACCGTAAATACTCTAAGAATGTTGTATATTGGTATACAAATTACAATTACAATTACAAACTAGTAATTACAAGGCTATAAATGACGGAAATTAAACAATGTAAGACAGTATTTATCAACCCAATCGAATCCTGATGAACACACTTTCCTTAGAGTATTTCGACCCTATTAGCCTTTGGGTATCACGAAATCTCTGTAGGATAAGACGATTTTACCTTTGTCTTAAGGCAAGAACAAAGATGTATAAAGAATGAGAGTTTTATCTTTTAATGTAATTGCAAAATCTGAAAATTCAAGTGTGTTCTTTTTTTCACTCTTTCTCATATATATATAATTATTATATATATATATATATAGAGACAAGTTATAATGAGTCCACCTTCAAAATTGAGTCCATGATTCCTCATCTTGCCCTTTGGACGAAAGAGATGGAGGGACAAGATTAGAACAAGATGGAAGGCTAAGATTAAAAGAAAAATGAATGGACAAGATTAGAACAAAATGAAGGGACAAGATTAGAACAAAATGAGTAAGTTTTAATGACTTTCACCTACATTCCGAGTGTAACTTTAATAATTATTTACGTAACTTCAACCTTTTTTTGTGTAACTTTAAAAAAAATGTGATTTAAACTATATAAATTTGAATTTATGTAATTTTAAGACAAATTTATGTGATTTTTGTTTTTTTATGAGACGAACTTTAGTCATTAAGAGTGAAACTTTAACCATTATTTTTGTAACTTTAAATTAAAATGTGATTTTGACTATATAAATTTGAATTTATATAATTTTTGAACAAATTTATGTGATTTTAGTTTTTTATGAGTGTAACTTTAATTCTTAATTGCGTAACTTTAAGTTAAAATATGAATTAATTTTAATATTTTAATAAGTGTAACTTTAACCTTTATTAGTGAAACTTCATTTATTAACTGTGTAACTTTAGTCAATTATAGTGTAACTCATGTTTTGGTAACTTTAGTCTTTTCTAGTGTAACTTCAGTCCATACTAATGTAACTATAGTCATTAATTAAGTAACTTCAGTCCTTAATAAGATAACTTTAGTCCAGTGCAACTTTAGTCCATAATTGTGAAACTTTAGTACATACTAGTGAAACTTTAGTCCATAATTGTGAAACTTTAGTACATAGTAGTGAAACTTTAGTGCATACTAGTGAAACTTTAGTACATAGTAGTGAAACTTTAGTACATAGAAGTGAAACTTTTATCCATAATTGTGAAACTCGTGTCCATAGTAGTGAAACTCGTGTCCATAATTGTGAAACTCGTGTCCATAATTGTAAAACTCTAGTACATAGTAGTGAAACTCTAGTACATAGTAGTGAAACTCTAGTACGTAATAGTGAAACTTTGTACTAGTGAAACTTTAGTACGTACTAGTGAAACTTTAATATATAATGATAAAACTTTAAATCTGGAAAAAAATCCACCAAAATAAAAAACGAGATTTTAAAAAAAAACATAAGAAATATGAAAAAATCCACTATAATAAAAAAGAGATTAAAAAAAAAAGAGAGTGAATATGAAAAATAACAAAAGCTAGATCTAGGGAAAAAAATATAAAACTAAAAAACGAGATCAAAAATAAAAATTTAAAACATAAGAAATCTGAAAAATAAAAAACTATATGAATGGTGGTGTTTGTTTTTTCTAAACCTTTTTTTTAAGATCTAAAATGATAGTGCAAAAAAAACTATATATAAATAATTAATAATGAATTTGTTAAAAAAATAAACAATAATCATTGCCTTGACCAACAAAAAAAAAGACGAGATTTTAGAAAAATAAAAAAATAACACCAAATTTGGAAATACGAAATTTGAAAAAAAATTCCAGATCTGAAAAAGAGTCGGTTTTCCGAGCCCCAAAAACGCCACAACAGTCCTCTGCCTCCCCTCTCCTTCTCCTCTCCCTCCTCTCCTCTTCTCGGCCAGACCACTACGGCTGGTGGTGGTGTTCTAGCCGAGAAGAGGAGAGGAGGGAGAGGAGAAGAAAGGGGAGGCGGAGGACGACAGGGAGGGGAAAAAAGTGGCGGCGAAGGCGACGACGCGAGGCAGAGTGGTGCTCGGAACAAGGGTGGCAGAGGAGGGTAGTTTTTTTACTTTTGCTTTTTAGATCTGAAAATGGTGGTTAGTGGTGGTTTGTGTGGTTGTCGAATGGAGGAAGGCAAGGAGGAGGAAGGAAGGAGGAAGGCAGGGAGGAGGACGCGGAGGAAGGCAGGGAGGTGGAGGACGGTAGAGGCGGGTGAAGGAGGAGAGGAGGACGGCGGCGGAAGGAGGAAGGCGGTGAGGAGGAGGAGGACGGTAGATGTCAGGAGGACGGTGGCGGCGGGTAGGTGAAGGTGGCGGTGTTGGGAGGAGGACGAGGTGGTGGCGGGTGATGGAAGCGGCGGGTGAAATGGAGTGAGATTTTTTTTTTTTGAGATGATAGAAGAGAGAGAAAGGAGGTAGAAAGAGAATGAGGATGTGAAAATGATAGAAAGAGAGTGAAAAAATGTATTTATATTAGGGTTTGAAGGATTGGATTGTGTGTGTCTCATGATCTTGGCCATCCATTTTGTTTTAATCCTAGCCCTTTATTCTCTTAATCCAAGGGTTTGGATGAGGACTCAAGGACTCAAAGAGTAAGGGAGGACTCATTTGAACCCACCTATATATATATATATATATATATATATATATATATATATATATGTAATAATAATGGATAAGTATATGGGAAATATCCCAAAACTACCGTCGTTGGAAACCCGAAAAACACAAGTGAAATGCGCGCGGAAAAACATATCATATACCCAGAATACTACAACCCCGATCAGGGTTGTGGTTCCCAGATCGGGGTTTGGGTTACCTGGGTATATTTAAACAATCAGAGACTTTCAGACACCCAACCCCTATCGGGGCTAGGCCACCCCGATCCGAGTTATGGCTCTCTTGTTTTATATACGCAAAACACTAAGTATAACACTTAGTAAAACCGAGTATAAAACTCAACACAAATAACGAGTCAATATAAATATACAATAAACTCGTCATTTCCTTATCCATTATAATCATGAACTCGATGTACGATTATATGAACATACACTCCGTATTCACTTAAATGACCAAGTGATCAAAATCACTAATTTTGACTTGAAAACCCGAATGCACTTAAATGACCAAGTGATCAAAATCACCAACAACATCCACCCCCACAACCACATTACCTCCCAATCAACACAACTCCTCCACGACCTCCAACTTCATCTTCATCTCCATAGTCAACCCATCGTCTCCTAATTAACCTAGGTCGGGATAGATTGAGGGTGGTCGACTGGTCGGAGGTGGTAAATGATGATTGATTGGTTTTGAGATGAGGGGGATACTAATTGGATGTTAATTATATTGGCTACGGAGTATGTGTTGGAGTAAGTGTCCTCCACAATAGTGCATTTATATAATAAATCTCATTTGGAATATACGTGGCATGATTAGTATATTTTGATACTCCACGTCAGTTGATTAACGTAAATCGGTAACGCTCGGCTGACTAGATTTTGACGTTATTGTCGTATGACGGCGGTGATCAACTGATCCCTTTAGGTCACACCTATAGGATGAGACCGAAATAGAATACTAATTATTTGTATACGATACAGTTTAATTAGAGCATTACATATATTTGATATGTACGTTTTAGTTACGAGAGTTATTTATTGGAAATTGAGTTAGGAACTCATTCCACTTAAGTTTATTAGTCAATTATACGATAACTGACTGAATAAACTTTACGTCTTATTTTAATACGATTAAATAAGATTTAATTTAGTGATTAATCGTTAATTCATTAAATTAGTTGAGTTTATGCATATATTTTGAGGTAGAGGTAATTAGTTAATTATATTTACAAAGAGTTGTAAAATAAATTAACTGGGCATTGTGGGACCCATTATATATTGATATAATGGTATAATATCACTTAATATTTAAGTATATTATTTATTAATTTGAGTCATATAATTGTTATATGATCAGATTAACACTTAATTATACAAGATAATTAAGCATATGATTAATAAGTATTTGTGGGATAAATATCAAAAATCAAAATGGTCCATATTGGACACAAGTGACCGGTTGTGTACACATAAAAGACAATGATAATTGTCTTGAGTGACTTGCACATAAACACACTTGATTATGACATATCCTACAAGCTTTACTCATAGTTTTAACTCTACACACAAGCCATCTTGCATGTGAATAAAATAAGCAAAATTGAGCTCAATTGTAGCTCAAGTGGACCGGCCATTTTGGCCTTCAAATAGAACATGAGTTGTTCATTTTTCATCCACTTCATATTATGTTTATTTTCTTCTTCTCTCTAAAAACCTCCAACATCTCTCTAAACTCACATGCAAACTAATATTCATGTTATATTACTAGTGTAGTAATACTATAATATTAGTAGTATAATGTCTTACTTATTATCTAGTTAATAATAAGGTAAGATTATTTGAGTTTAATTTTGGGTGCAACAAGAAGTAAACCTTCTACTTTGGAGGTTGTTTTATGGAGGATCATCCATTAGTTTCATGCTCAAGAACAATAAGAAGGAGTTCTTATTGTGCCCATATTAAACCGAAAATTTCCAATGTAAGGATGTTTTCGTCTTATCTTTTCTTTTATGCTCTGATACCACATGAAAGTCCTAGACCTCTAATTAGACTCCTCTAATTAGTTCATTAAATTACATTTACTTAATGATTTAGGATCTAGTTATCATGCATACAAATATAATTTGTTGTTGTTTTTGTTGTAGTTATATATTTCTTTTTGTTGTAGTAACCATATTCGCACAATGTCAACTTCATCAAACAACGCAACCTTGGGTAAGGACTCATGGTTGAGATCCGTCATGGACAAGTATGTCCTAAAAGATTACGGAAGTAACTTCGTTGAATGGGAGTCGACGATCAAGAGCGTCGCGTTATCCGATAACGTACTTCGTTACTTGGTCGAGGAGCCCCCCACCGAACTCGCGCCTAGATTGTCCACGGTGGTTCGGGCTGAATATGACCTTTATTTGAAGGTTTCTAATGACGTCAAGAATGTCTTGATTTGGTCAATTTCACCCAAACTCAAACTCCAATTGATATCTCTCGATGCATATGCGATATTCACGAGGATTACGTCAATGTTTTCGCAAGCCCCTCAAATTCTCCAATATGAGGCGGCCACGAAATTCTTTGACACTAAGCTTCAAATGGGTCAAAAGGTCGGCCCACATCTGCTCAAAATGGTTGAGCACGCGGACACCTTAGAGCGTCTAGGGTGCAAAATTCCGAAGCAATTGGTGGTGGGTAAAACCCTTCATTCACTCACACCTAAGTTCACCCAATTTAGGGTGAACTATAACATGAATGGCATGGACAAGAGTTTCCATGAACTCCATGCACTCCTCACCCAAGCGGAGAGAGACATGGAGGCTAGTGGGAGTGAACCCAAGGACGTTCTTTCAATGAAAATGAAGAACATGAACCTTGGGGTGAAAATGGACAAGGGAAAGGGTAATACTCTTTTCAAGAAAGTCGGCAAGGGAAAGAGCAAGGTCTTTTATAAGTCCAAGCCCAAAGTCAACAAACACGCGGAGGCGGATTGTTATTATTGTAATGGCAAAGGGCAATGGAAACGCAATTGCCCCAAATACTTGAAAGACAAGAAGGACGGTTGTGTGACAACGTCAGGTAAAATTCTTTCCTCACTCTATATGATAGATATTAGCTTTGCTAGTACATCTTCTTGGGTATTTGATACCGGTTGTGGTTCTCACCTTTGTAATCATGTACATGGGCTGAAAAACGCGCAAGCACTAGCCAAGGGTGACGTGGACCTGCGCATGGGAAATGGAGCTAAGGTAGCCGCAGTTTCCGTGGGCACCTACGTTCTTCTTTTGCCTAATGGTTTAGAGTTGTATTTAAATAATTGCTATTATGTACCAACTCTGACCAAGAACATTATCTCCATTTCCGTGTTAGACATGGAAGGATTTTCATTTTGTATTAAGAACAATCGTTGTACTTTTTCTTTAAATGAAATGGTTTATGGCGAGGCCATTTCTATTGGAGGTATTTATGTTCTAGATATTGCAAAAGAGGTCTATCATGTAGAAAACAAGAAGCTCAAAACAGGTGAACCTAATCAATCATACCTTTGGCATTGTCGTTTAGGGCATATAAACGAACGACGCATAAAGAGACTTGCTTCATCTAAAGTACTCAAACCATTCGATTACGAATCTTATGGTGTATGCGAATCTTGTCTTCTAGGCAAGATGACTCGTGCTTCTTTTACGGGAAAAGGGACACGAGCAAGTGAAGTATTAGGACTTATACATACAGATGTATGCGGTCCAATGACTATCCAAGCTAGAGGTGGTGGCTAAGCCTCCCGAGGTAGTGCGGTAACAAATCAAAATCTCGATACTCAACTTCAATTACATTAATTAAGAAAATGTCAATATACAAGTTACGGTCGACTAAATAAAAGATGAATACAACTCAACTATAACTAATGATCGACTTGTGAACCGCATACAACCCCAACGTCCTAGTCCCGAATCGACAACATATCGTAAATTCCTGCTTCAAAACTACTCACCATTCATCGGAATATCGAATGGATCATGTTAGAGGTTTTAAAACAAATACAGAGTCAGTCAACATGTACATAATAAACGACAACATAGGCAAACACGATACAATCATCACATATATCCGGTGCCATCAAGTAGCTCACTGAACCACCAATCGCGGTGTCATCAACTAGCACGCCGTCATGTCTAGGGCACACCGTAGACACCATGGGCCCTACCGCAGCAGGTCAACCCCAAACCCAGGTTGTAGCCATGTGCATTGTCTCCTCCATGGCGGAAACCATGGGGAGCGACACGCAAGCTCTATAGAGTCGGTTTCCTGCAACCGCTCCATATAAAACCACCTCCGAACTGTACAAGTCATACAACACTACCGTCACACCCCAAATTCCGATCAACATATCATAATCACATCGCAAAGCACACCAATCAATCATATACAGAGTAAGATTAAACTATCTTTTAGCATTCCAAGCAATCATCAACATATTAGCAATCCAATAACAATCATCATTAATGGCAAATCCAAGTGTAGAAAGCAACCACAAGCATAAGGAAGATGAAAATAAGACCCTTCATTCACAAAATCTCCACCTACAACAAACAATAATAAAAATCACTACTAATTCCCCCAAGTCCTCCTATAATAATCATAATCCTATGATTAGTATCATTTTCCTCAATTCCAGTTATCATAACAACAACCTACTATAAATAGCTAACACAGTCTTATCTATCCCACATGACTCAATCAATATACTCCCTCCTAGTCGGTCATTTCTTCCCTCTTTCCTTGTTGGGTAAGTCGAGTTTTCTTCCCTTTTCCCTTTTTGGATGTGGGGTTGTGTATTTTGTGTGGTCTAAATTCATTTGTATGTGGGGTAGTGTGTTTTGTGTGGTCCAAATGCATTTCCTTAATTTTTGTGTAAAATAAAAAGGGGAAGAAATAAGTTACTAGGAGGGAGTAGTACATATCCACACTAGAATTCATCTAATTAACAAACTAAATCCAATCCCCCCAAACTCTGACCCAAAAGAAGATCAAAGGTAGCCAAGTGATAGAGGAAATAGATAACTTACATAATTAGAAGCACAAGAAGAATTTAGAAAGAACAATATGAATCAAACAAGAGTAATTTTAATAATGTCCAAAAGAATGCGTGAAGAGATTATTAGAGGATAATTAGAGAGGTTAAGGGAGGATAAAAGAGAGATTAGATAAGATGGGGATAAGGTTAAATCTGATTAGAAGGAGGTTATCATGATATAACCCCTTGCTCAAAGAATTAGAATGAAGTGCGAATAGCTGAATCCCGAGCTTACTCGGTCGAGTATAAGGGCTTACTCAACCAAGTAGACCAACTCAGCCGAGTACAATGACACTCGGTCGAGTTACACGGGAGCGAAGAAGCGAAAATCCATCAAGTACCCAAACTCGGTCGAGTTAACCCGATACTCGGTTGATTGACTACATAACTCGACCAAGTACAACCCAACTTGGTCGAGTGACTATTCAAATCGACCGAGTGATCCTCTAATCGACCCAAAATTTCATATTACTACCGAGTAGCCCTCTACTCCGTCAACCACTCAAACGAATTAAGGCTAACAAAGACTCGAGTATTACAGAATACTTATTTATTGATTTGTATATTGCGTATTTCTCCCATAGTAGGGGTGTTCACTCGGTGGTCCGGACCAAAAATTAGACCAGACCGGACCATTTTGTCCGGACCAAATCGGACCATATTTTATTTGGTTCGGTCTACAGTCCACCTATTTACTTTAATTTGTTCTTTGGTCCGGTCCCGGACCAAACCGAATGATCCAAACTATATAAAAAAAGAATATTAAAATTTGTAATATCATTGGTTTTATGTCCTACTTTGTTTACACATATATATATATTTAATTATGTAATTAAACCTAGTAAAAATATAATGTTGCTTATTTTGATCGTTACTAGCTTCTTTAGTTATTACACTATGTCCAACAGTCATATTCAGTCCATTTAATCTGGTCTGGTCTAGTCCGGTTTGAACCAATAAACACCCCTATCTCATTGTGTAAGTTGTTTAAAAAATCAAAACCTTCTCAACTTAACTACATCATCCAAATTATTTTAATAATGTGGCTGGAAGGCTTATTATTTTTACCCTAACAAATTGTTCATAACATAATCTATTTTGAGCTAAGACCCCATGTCTCACAAGTAATTCTTTTCCGGCAACATGCTATATTTTGTGTAAAAATATTTAGGTATAACTTATAAACATGGTTATTATATTGTAAGGTAAAATAAAAGAAAAATTCTTAGATGAAAATAATAATTAAAGACTTCATTTCAACAATCCGTGAAAATCACGGGTGATAGAACTAGCAGTCTGTGTCATTGAAGACGGAGTTCGTTTTCAATGAAGACTTTTCATAAAGAACAAGTGGGAAAGCAAGTGGGAGGCGCACTCTCTCTTTCACTTTTCCTTAGTTGGAGGTTTTCATTAAAGATGGATTATGTCGATTTTAAATGAGATTTTTTTGTAGAATTAGAACAACTAGTTCATAATAAAAAGAAAGAAAAATGGGACAAAACAAAATTAATACTCTGTAAATTGAAGTATTGAGTTTGAGTCGATCGAGATTAGATTGGCTATGAGTCCATGGGGTACCCACCTAATATAAACGGTTCGGCCCAATTATACATCACATATTTGCTAGCTTGCAGGCCAATGATAAGTGGTTCCTCATCAACTACAAGTCTCTAACTAGGGCTAGCAACTTTAGGTCCGGATCGGAAAAATGGATCGGACCGGACCATTTGGTCCGGACCGAAACAGGACCATATTATTTTAGGTCCGGTCCTCGGTCCACATTTTTGTAGGTTTTGTTCTTCGGTCCGGTCCGGACCAACACCGGTTATTTTAAGTCTGGACCGAATAGACCGAGTTTAATGTATTTTAAGGATAATATTTTTAATTTTATGATGTTGTAGGGTAATTTACCTTCACAAAACAATACAAATGCAATATTAACGACTATTTTGATCAAATGATAGTTTGATTATTTATTATGTTTAATTTTTCAGAAATTAAACTTAATTAGGAACGGTACACTTCGTATTAACAAATTATATTTTTCGGCCATTTAGGTCTAAGACAAGACCGGACCGAATATTTCGGGTTCGGTCCGGTCCAAGACCGAAATTTTTAGGTCCGTTCTTCGGTCCACAAATTTTATGTTTTCGGTTTTCGGTCCGGTCCGGTTTGGTCCGTTCTTGGACCGATGCTCACCCCTATCTCTAACAATCAATTGGTAAAGCCGTAGGGTAAAGATATACTCTCTGTTCCATTTTTTTTGTTTATATGAGAGATGTTTAATTAAGATAAACAAATAATTCAGAGAGAGGATACATGTTCAAACATTTAAAATTCAAAACAATACTTCATTTTAGCTTCTTTCTCATAACTTAGTCACAAAGTTTTGACATCCTAATCTTAATTAATTTTCTTTTAAGAAAAAAAAAAGGCTAAGCGGAGAAACGTTTAATTCCAAGGATCTTAATTATTTATCAAAGGGCAAAGTTCCCAAGTGGTCATATACAAGATTATTTACGTATATGCATATCTACATTCTCGAATATTAGGTTATATAATAAACAAGATACGTTCAAGCAATGGATTTATTTGACTTTGTTTCTACTAATTTAATAAACAAAATTCTTTTATCAATTTGGTATCAAACTTGGTCAGTGTAACCATTTGACAATCATACTACCTTGCGAGAGACGGGTTTTACTAAATTATTAAGGGACCATTTTGTAGAAATGTTACTATTAATCATGGGATTCATGGGTCAACGTTACTTTTTTATTTGATACATATTTTTTTTTTAAATACCGTACCTCTTTTATCATAGGATGTACTCATTTCTTAGTAAACTATTTTATTATAACGTATCGATTTTATTAATTAGTAGCATTTTACCCTAAATTATCGGTGAAAAATTGTGACGCGGGAGATATATCGGTTAAAAAAATATGGATAAATCCAGCTGGCGTTTCCTAAGACAGCAACACTAGAATCTGTATAATTAGGTCAACTATATAATGTGCATGAATGTGCAAAAAAACAAATAAAAGGGTTTGAAAATTCTTATCTTCAAATGCACTCTAAAAATTCAGCTTTATATATTAAGAGTACTTATCTTTAACCAGGAGGCCGACAAGGGTTATTCTGATTCTTAAATTTTATTCTTCTTCTTTTTTGTACCACTTATTGATGCCATATTCTTTCTTATTGAGCTAATGAGCTAATATTTAGATTGTACTTGGTCAATAATTATCTCATAATAACTAACATTACTTAATTACTTGATGTTTTTTTTTGTAAACTTTATGAATTGAAAAGGTATATTATAAAGATAGTCTTTTTATGATTTAAGTTTAATATTATTGGTGAATCTACAAGTGGTTACACTAATCGTGGTAAATCATAATAGTTAAATGTTAACCAATTTAGTTGATAAAAACAATACAGAATGATACTGTGTGTTTGACCTAACTTTTCAAAGTGTTTTTGGACTCGAAAGTACTTTTTGGCCAAACGACACAATAATTTAAAAGTTAAAAAAAATTTCTCAAAAGCTAAAAAGTCTATTTTTGCTCATAAAATAGAAGCACCAATTTGGTGCTTTTAATTTTTGAAAACTCCTTTTAAAAAATTAAGCTCAAGAAATAGAAACTCATTTTTAAGAATTTAGGCCAAACATTCTCTCGTACTAGAGTTTAAAGCACATCAGCAAGTAAAACGGTCCGAGTATATTTCTTTAACAAATAAAATGCTGATTTTTTATAAAGAGATGAGTAAATGACCATGCAGGTTATGAGTTTTTTTTAGTCAGCCATGAGATTAGTATGTTGGAATCTAGAGGTGGTAATCCATAATCGAGTAAATCGGGTTGGGTTTGGGTCGGTCAAGTCGGGTTGGATCAAATTGGGTTTGGATCATATCGGGTTAGCCTACTCTTTTGGATCGAGTCGGGTTGGGTTCTGGCCGAATCATTTAGGGTCAAATTTTGTATCGGGTCAGGTCGGGTTTGGACGTTATCGGATCCGATTACTTTATCACATTACTAAAAGTTTTGACCATTAAATTTGGGTTAGTTTTTAACCATTAATTGAAGTTACTTCATTATTATTTCAAACGTATCAAATCTAAACACTAAGTCACTTTCATTTTGATCAATATTAAGCTTAATAATTGTCAAGTCATCAATTTAATCGGGTCAATATCAGGCCGGGTCTGGTTTGGATTCGGGATTCTGATTATCGGCTCACGTCGGTCGGTTTCGATTTGCAAAATTCTCGGGTTTTATTGAGCCGGATTTGCTCGGGATCGGATTGGTCACTCGGGTCGAGTCGGATTTGCCCGCTCTAGTGGAAGCTATAAGCCTATAAGTAATAACAAAGGGTATAGATAAAATCCACTATACCTAGGATGATGAACATGAATGAATCTAAAGCAATTTGATAGGGAAGTAACAATCAAGGAGTAGTATATGCCCGTGAATATACAGAAATGAAGTCTCATTAGCTGATATATTGAACTATAATATTATTACAGAAGAATTATACGGAGTAACTCACTAGCTAGCTACTGTTACTCCAACGCATTTTGAAATGACACTTTTTTAAAAAAAAATGTCTAAGTAGAAGTGGTATTCTACTACTCCCTCCTAGTCACTCATTTCTTCCCCTTTTCCTTTTACACAAAAATTAAAAAAATGAATTTGTACCACACAAAACACACTATTTCACATACAAATGAATTTAGACCAAACAAAATACACAACCCCACATCCAAAAAGGGAAAGAAGGAAGAAAACCCGACTAACCCAATAAGGAAAGAGGGAATAAATGACCGAATAGGAGGGAGTATTTGTCAAGGGGAAAAAGTGTGAACTATTTTTGGATTATTAAAGTCAAAGTCTCTGAAATTAAGGTTGTATTGAGGCAGTTTGAATAACTAAAAAAAACCATGGCCAATTCAATTGAATATGTGGATACATATCTCAAATATAGGTTTTTTTTTTTCAAATTAGATTAATGTCTGACATGACTAGAAACGATGACTAGATCGATAATCTTAAATTTAGTTTTCTAGAATTATTATACGGAGTATGTAACATGATACAAAGTTTTGATAAAAGTCATAAAAATGTTTATCTAAAAAATTTAAAGCCTGTTTAGCCTGGGCACTTAATTATGAAAAAGAATTATTACTTTTGGAAACGAGCTTGTGTAAAGTTACTTCTTGAAAAAATTAGTAGTATTTGGCAAAATAAATTTAAAAACTGTTTTTAGTACTCCCTCTAGCTGTATGTCTCAATTATTTGTTTGCCTTTGATTAAAATACCGCTCACAAAGAATATAAAATGCAAACAAATGAATGAGACCGAGGGAGTAATGTTTATATGTTTGGATTAGCAAATTTCAACGAGTTTTTTCATATTTTCTGTACAACACTTCTTCCATTTAATTTGTTGTTGTAATTTGACCCATTAATTATATTCAAGACATTTTGGTGAAGTTACGTAACTACTAACGAATGATAACAATGCTGACAAAAGGTGACCCGACCTGAATAACCGATCTGACTTATCCGAAAACCGACCTGATAGAATCCGTAAATTTGCTGATCTGAAACCGACCGGAAGGTTAACCGATAAACTGATAGAACCTGAAATGATATGACCCGGACCGACTTGTGACTCGACCCGACCCGACCCGAAACCCGATTCACCACACAAACCCGACCTGACCCAAACCGAACTGAACTAACATGTAATCCGTTTTAACCCGATTAAACTCGACCCGACTCATAGCCAAATAATCTTTTTTAAGAATCTAAATTCCTTTATAGTTTGTTTTTTTGTTAATAAATTTGTTATAAAAAATTATCGCTCATTTTATTTTTCAAAACAAAATGTTATCTTAAAATAAATAGTCAGTTGTAAATTTAGTACGCTATATTCCTACTTAAACTTATTAATGATTATATTGCAAGTGATATATGTAGAAAATTTTAAATTAACGTTTTGTGAGAAAAAGAGTGTTTAGTTTTGGCTCCATTGAAAACAATAAAGGGAAGAAAGAGTTATGAGTTATGACCATACAATCCGCGCGACCACGTTATTAATTATGATCTTAAAATCCAAACCTCAAATACACCATTTTAATAGAGCCTATTCAAAACTAAATACGTACGATCACCGTCAAGATAATAAATAAAATCTATTTCATAGGTAATTCATTTAGTTCCTTGCTATACTTCATATGTCAAATGTTCAAAACTATGAACTACATAAACAACTGATTAATTTAGACCAAAACATTATTTATTGTCCATAATATAGGCGAATCCGACACTGGATAGGCGGCACTCATGTCATATACTTATAACCGAGGTCGAGCAACATAAGTGTTCAAAGAAATTATACAATCATTAACTTTTATAGTGTTATACTTTTATATTTTACAAATATCTTTTGTATCGAGTTCCTCTAATCCAATATTATAATTCATAAGTTCAAAAGTGATCTTTTAACATAACGCCCCGACCATTGACCCGATTAATTTTCAAATTTAAGACGACAATACAAAATATTCGGCCCATCAGTAACCCGAAACCAAACCGGTCTCCACTGATCAAGCATATTGACCTGATATATCCCAACTCATTGGTCAACCGATCCGAAACTAAACCGACCTGTTGTAGTTATTGACCCGATTAACCTGACCCGTAAGCGACCCAACCAGTACCCGACTCGGCCTGAATAAGCAACTTGACCTGACCAAACCCGAGCCCGACATGACCCGAACTGCCTAAACCCGACCCGTAACCGACCTGATTGACCCGATTGTCACCTCTAATAACAATACCCAAATTAGAATGATGAAACAATAGTCTTTCTTAAGACGGATGTATTTGTGTTAAAAAAAACGGGTCAAATATTATCTCACTTGTATAATAGGACAAACCTTTTCCTAATCACAATGCAACTTTTTTTGTCTTATGTGTGATAGTTAACATGTTTTAAGGTTAAAACGAATATGCCTGTTTTAAATGATAATTTGTGATGATAAAATTAGAATTGAACATATTAATTGTCACGAGAATAAAAAATGAGTAATAACTTTGGGTATTCTTGTCCTAAGTCGTGGGTAAAATAATAAGCAAGCAAACTATGTACTACAATTTTCACAAAGTAGTCTTTAAACAAGCTAACTTTTTTTGTTTTGGCGCTCAAAAGCCTTAGGAGTAGCGTGAAATGAGAAAAAAATAACAAATTGTTACTTCTATTTCTTGAGGATAATTTTTAAGATTTGAATTTAATAAAAGTTGTTTTTACTTTCTTAAAATTTAGTTTTTAGCATGGTTTCTATTTTTCCATTTAAAAAACACTTATAAGATAGGGTCAAACATATAATTAGTTTGTTTGTTAAAAGGTGGTTGTTTTATGTGTGTTAACATCGAGTATCACCTTCTGTCAAGAAATGATCAGTCTTTGAATTTCATAAGTTTAAGAAGGTTTCAACACAAAACAAAATCGATATCTATGAAACAACTCATTAATTTATAAATTAAATTAGTAAACTCTCTCGTTTTTCTCCAACGTGAAACACTCAAATAATGTGCAAAATCACAGGGGAAACGTTTTTTTTTCTCAATTGATTTTGGTGTTGACCAGCAGTATCCCCTACCGAGCTGGGGCAATCTCCTTCGGGGTACTGAAGGCAACTTAATGGGTAGACCCCTCCCAAGTTTGGCTTTTTCATTCGCAAATCGCAATAGTCAGGAATCGAACCCCTAACCGCTTGTTTAAGAGATGAGAGCCCTTACCACTCACACCAGCCACCTTCCGTTCTCAATTGATAATGTTTGGACAAGAAGGTTTTCAAGAATTTAAGATGAACAAGTTAGAATGAATCTAGCAAGTCTAAGACTCCGAATCAGTACAAGAATTCACGCATTGAAAACACCAATTGTTGTCAACATCGGTCGGTAAATATAATTTGCGACCGACTTCGTTCGGTATATAAGTCTCAGTGGGTAAAATTGGTCGGTAAAAAGAAATATCGGTCGGTATTTTCCATTTTACCAACCGATTGTTTGAAATTACCGACTGGTTGTACCGTCAGTCGATAAAGTCGCAGATATGAAAAAAACAAATCCCAACCAACCCTTTCATTATTACTCCTTCACTTCAAATTACTAAACTCAACAACCGCTCATTCCCTGAACACTCACCAACGACCCTCACCCAGCACGCCGTTGACCGCCTTTCACCGCTGCCGTCCCTACCCTCCCTCTTCTACTTTCCTAATCTCCATTTTAAGCATGTTTTTTTTTGCTTAATTTTATTGTTCTTACTTGTTTTTGTAGTGTTTTTTTCTTCTTATTGCTTACACATTATTTTGGGTTAACAATGATTATATGTTGTGATTTGAATGTAATTTTAGAGTTGTTTAAGTTAGGGTTAAGGTTAAGTGAAATTGGGGTTTGTTTATAATTTGATTAGTTGTTAGTAATGGAAATTTGATGTTGATGTATATTTGGGTAGTAAATTCGCTATTATGTTTCGGTATTGATTGAAATTTGATGTTGTTAGTATATTTTTTAATTTGTTCATGTAGTGATTGAAGTTTGATGTAGTTAGTATAATTATTAGTATAATTGTTGTTAGTATAATTGGGTAGAAATTTGGTAATCAAATTGAATGTTGGTATTATATTTGGATTTGTTATTGATGTAGTTGGGTAAAATTGGAAGTGGGAATTTAATGTTGGTAGTATATTTTGATAAGTCGTTGATATAGTTGGGTAAATGTGGTAGTGACAATTTAATGTTGGTAGTATATTTTGATTAGTTGTTGATGTTAGAAATTTGATAGAGTAGTATTATAATCATAATCTCTTAAACCTAAACATATTGAATAAAACTTAGTTTAATGGTAGATTGGCTCAATTAGTTAGTTTACACATTTTTGTATATCCTAATTAAGTTGTATTTATATATTTATATAGATTTATAATGAAGGGGTTGAACGAGGATGAATGTATGAAAGAGTGGATGACAAAAAGATATGTAAGAATTACTATTATAAGATACTTTAAGTCTATTCAAAATAAATAACTATATATGTTATTATATTTATAACTTTCTTTTTGGATAATGTAAGCAAGGTGATTATGAAGAGATGGTACGTGACCTTAAAGAACATAATTGCCAGTATATCCTAATCGAGTTATTGGTACATACGATACAGTTCATGGATATAAGAAGGGACAAGTCTTTGGGTTGAGAACCACCGCGGTAGAAATTGAATGTTGTTATTATATTTGGATTTGTTGTTGATATAGTTGGGTAAAATTGGAAGTGAGAATTTAATGTTGGTAGTATATTTTGATAAGTTGTTGATATAGTTGGGTAAAAGTGGTAGTGAAAATTTAATATTGGTAGTATATTTTGATTAGTTGTTGATGTTAGAAATTTGATAGAGTATTATAATCATAATCTCTTAAACCTAAACATATTGAATAAAACTTAGTAAGATGGTAGATTGGCTCAATTAGTTAGTTTACACATTTTTTATATCCTAATTAAGTTGTATTTATGTATTTATATAGATGTATAATGAAAAGGGTTGAACGAGGATGAATGTATGAAAGAGTGGATGACAAAAAGATATGTAAGAATTACTATTATAAGATACTTTAAGTGTATTCAAAATAACTATATATGTTATTATATTTATAACTTTCTTTTTGGATAATGTAAGCAAGGTGATTATGAAGAGATGATACGTGACCTTAAAGAACATAATTGCCAGTATATCCTAATCGAGTTATTGGTACGATACAGTTCATGGATACAAGAAGAGACAAGTCTTTGGGTTGGGAACCACCGCCTCACTATAATACACTACCCCCTCATCGTCGTCGAGAGCGAGGTAAATCTTCCGCCTCATCCCAAGCGGTGAAACTTAGATGGGACACAATCACTAAGGACGGGCCAACACGTTTGGGACACGAGGGGAGAGAAGAACGAGTCACAAAGCCAAAAAGATTCAAACTCGAAAGATTTGAGCAAAGTAGGTTAAGATAAAGAAGTCTTACAGATAAAGGGATCGGACAATGATCCAAGGAAAGACATCTGGTTAAGTGGTAATTATGGGAGTTTGGGAACTGGTCCAACAATATTTGATTAACCCAAATTCGGTCAAGGCGCTCCAAGATAGGGTTAACACGACGTCTATTAGTCCATGTGAATTTCGTTCCATAGAACACTCGATCTGTTAAGTTGCAAGAGTCTAAAGTTGACTTATACAATCCCACTCTATTCACTTTGATGCCACAACCCCCCAATTTTGTTACGTGGGGTTTGAAGCGTAGCTAGAGGTGGTAATCGGGTCGGATCAAGTCGGGTTCAGGGCAGTTTACCCTTTCGGGTCGAGTTGGGTTTTGGGCAGTTTACCCTTTCGGGTCGAGTTGGGTTCAGGTCATTATCGAGTTAAATGGTGTATCGGGTCGGCCAGATCATTATCGGGTATGGTTACTTTATCGCATTACTTCAAGTTTTGACCATAAAGTTTAATTTTTAACCATTATTTGGTTTAATACTAGACTAGTGTAGATCCCGTGCTATTGCACGGTAGTTTAGATCTATCGTTTAGAGAATTTTAGTCTTGTAGTCTGGGATAATATTGCGTTGATAGGTCTTACAAAGTTACAATGCGAGACGATCTTACAATGTGAGACGGTCGCAATGTGTAAAACACAACTCATTTAGTATTAATGAACAAATTAATAGTGGTATGTCTTACTCTATAATTTGTGTTCAAAAAATTTATATGTAAGACCTTACAAATAAACAGTTTTTCTATATAAAACCATACAAAAACCTAATTTGTCATTTATAAATAATGTACTTATATATTATGTTTATTGAGTCATAATTATTATACTTAAAAATATCGAAATCTATAGTAGATTGAGATTTTATGTTGTATATTGAGCTGATTTTCGTATCTTATAATATTACATTAATTTTTATTTGCATGAATTTTCAGGTATTGTGAGGTTATTCTGATGGAGTATATTATGATAGAAAAGTTTATTAAATATAATATTTAAAATAAAATGTGTTAGTAATATTGGATGAAAATATATTCAGTTGTTTTATATATGTAGATTTTTTATACAACACATGATTCAATAATCTAATGATGATATAATCACTTATGAGCCTAACTTATAATGTTTTTAAAGAATAAGTAGCAAATAAAGGCCCAGTCTAATGTTGTGAAATTTGAGCGGGAAAATTTCATTGGTGACTTATTCTTTTAGTAGTAGGGGGATTATTAAGTCAAACGTATCAAATTTAAATACTAAATCAGTTTCCTTTTGATAAATATTAAGCTGAATAACTGTCAGGTCATCAATTTAATCGATCGGGTCAAAATCGGGGCGGGTCGGGTCTGGTTCGGGTCACTGATTATTGGGTCAAAGCGGGTTACGGATCGCCATCGAGATGTGTCGGGTCGGTTTCGTTTCTCAAAACTCTCGGGTTCTATCGGGCCAGGTTTGCTCAGGATCGGATCAGACTTACCAAATCTAAGCATAGGTGTACATGTTCATATTATAAGATAGTCAAGCACAACCATGAAGGTGCTCGATCTACAAGAATGTTGCTACTACGTAACAATACTAATATGCGTCATTGAATCATATTTATATTTATATCGTGTCAATTTAATTTGAAGAAGCTTTTAAATTTAGCTTTATTTACACACTTGATAGTACCGTCGGTATAACTTAAAACCCTAGCTCCTAATAACCTAGTTGTTTATTTGAATTATTTTATAATATTATTTCTACTTACAACTATTATTAACGGCTATTTTATCTCTAATATCTAATAAATAAAAGAGAAATCAATCTAACTTATAAAATGGTTAAAGAAAAAGACAAAATAGAAGAGATAGTGGTAGATAAAGTATTCGGATTTGGGAAGCAAAGCACAGAAGACAAAAGGGATATTCACACAGAAGTGGTGTAGGATTGGGACAGTATCTCTTACGCGATTCTCGAGGAGAATCTTGCATTTTATTTTCCTTTTTTTTTTTTTATTATTATTATCTTTTCATGTCATGCAAACGTAATATACAAATTCCACAACACCACACCTCGCACAAAAAACATCACTACAACTTCGTTAAAAGTTTATCATCCTCCCTGCAAGAAATATCGTCTTACCTTTTCTATTTTAGTCTCATATTTTTAGTTCGATTAATTGACTTTCTACTAGACAAAAGGTTTCCGGTACTCCTGAGTTTGTTCTGTAACTTACTTTCTTTTATTTTAATCCTAGTTTACGGTTTTAAAAAAAAAAAAGTTTTATGACAACATTTTTACATGCCTCATTCATGTAATAGATTATTATTATTTCATTTTCTTTGTATATGACACGTGAATAGATATATAGGATGATTTTTTTTATTAAATGCATGAGTTGATATTTAAATAAAATAGTACATAATATGAAATAGTAATTCAATAAAACTACTAAAGTTAGTAATGTCAAAAGAAAGTACTTCATTTTATCGTTCTTGACAACTATGGATATCTAATAAATAAAAAAAGTATAAGGATATTAAGTGACCCAAATCGATAATATTACTATAACTACTTTTTAGAAAATATCTTTGTTGTATTGACTAATAATATAAAACTATGATTGAGTACTCGGTATATAAAAGCAAAATGTAATACGGAGTAGAAGCTAATTTTTTGGAAGTTAAAGATAAGTAGGTCTTAAAATCCCGCCTAGCTTTATTTACAAGAGTCACTAAGAACCATCTGATCTTTTATTTCGACCTACAAAAATTATTATGGTGACAAACTAGAAATAATTTTGTTGGTCAATATAACCAAACAAGATAAGAAAAGAGATAACTTTTAACATGTTCTCCAAATGAATGAAATGATACTAGTCTTTCACACTTCCAATTAAATATATTAACTTAATTTTAAATTTTGTACAAGGTAACTCTCTTTATACCGTTTCTTTCTAATTCTTCCACGCAGTTATCGATCAATGCTTACCTTTATCTATATCATAAGGCTTGATCTCATAATCGTGGTAAGCTTCTTGAAAAACGATTTTACATTATTTACAATTATGTATTTAGTGAGTCCGATATATACCATAATGCATAAAATAAAATTGGTTGATATATTTTTTTTGCAATGAGGGAACCCGCAGCCGTTATCTAGAAGATATAGCCTCAGGACATAACTGCTCCACAAGATGGCTTTTGGGGAGACTTGAACCTGAGAAAATTTTATTCAAGGTTTAACCATTAGATCACACCGTTGCGGGTAAAGTTGGTTGATATTTAAAGAAGAGAATCTATAGAAAAGTAAGAAGTTGGAGGCTTGTAGTAGAAGAGTAGTTTGAGAAAGAGACCAACTTCCACTTTTCATTATTTTGCCATGCTACGTTCTCTTTTATTTGTTTTCTTTCTTTCTTTCTTTCTGGAAAACGGTATTCGATGCTTACACTTTCCTCCTTTAATTTTGGGTTCACCTTAACTTTTTACTAACCCAAGCTAACCCTTACTTTCACTAACTTTCATGTAAAAGTTCCTTCTTTCTTTATCTTCCCTTCATTTGGATAATCATCATAACTTCTTACTACTATAGATTCCATACGATGAGGAGCCATTTTAGTTTAAAAAAAAAAAAACAAAAAACAATACTATAATTTCTAATAAACTCTCTTGAAATAATGCCTTGCAAACAAAATAATGTAAAACCATTTAACGAAGAAAACAATACCTAAATGAAGAGCTTGACATAAGTAAGACACTTAGTATACTCTTACATTATTATTAGTATAAAACGGTTTTTATAAAACATATTTATAAATATTACTCGTATATAATAAAAAAAATTGGCTTCAAACAAATTGCGAAGTGAAATGTAGCTAAACTATATATTGGTGCCATGACAAACCTACATCATCAACTCATCATATATATATCATGCAAAACCTATTTTACATTTTTACAATCGGGAGTATGAGATATAGTATATTATATGTAGTCATGAAATACTTACACAAGCAAGTATAATTCATAAAATAAGGTCCTATATAAATGATGAAAGTTGATTATTTGTCTATGCAAAATTATCTTGAACTATTATACATTTATACTATGTATTTAAATATGTAATACATTTATACTATGCATGCGCGGTATATATAAAGGTTTGACATTTCAATGTATTATCTATAAATTGTAAATTGGCACCTTAAATGTTTTTCATAATTAATATCATTATATTTTTTTGAAAAAATATTGATCTCGAAACTAATCAAGATATATGTCATGAAATATGTATTTTAATAAAATTACCTTCATACCTCAAGCTAATGATTCATTTTATAAATATTCTTAAATTATTATAATTACTTTTTTCTCACGAAATTAGTAATAACATTTTATAGTTTTATTTTATACAAAATAAGTATGCGTCAAGTTATTTTCTCATAATGCATAAATAAAAGATTTAGAATCTTGTAGTTTATAATTCACTATTATTTATACTTTTATTCTACTTTAATTAAAAGATTATAATGAGATTTTATTGAAATGATTATAATTTGATGAAAAGACTTATTTTTAGAGGAAAGAGTTTAGATTAACAAAAGAAACATTCATTTTCATAGTTGGGTAGATAATTTATGAAAATCCTTTTTATCTTAGTATATATAGAAGATTATTGTTTCAAAGGTGTATTTGAAGTAAAATAAATGACTACGGAGTATTACTCAAACTTAAAAATAAATGATTCACCACCCGTCCATTACAATTAACTTGAACGATATCATAAAACATTTTTTTGACACTTATTATTATTTAAAGCTGCAAATCAAAGATTGTTTTATCAATTTGTAAAAAGATTGAAAGGTTTCAAGAGGCTTGTATTACAATTTTCTCGTGTATATATATATATATATATATGTTGACATCTTTGCAAAAAAATAAAACAAAAGAAACGAGGAAGGGTCCATGGTACAACAGTTGACTGTATGCATGGGCTAAAAATAAAATACTTTGAGATTCAAGATATATATATATATATATATATATATATATATATATATATATATATATATATATATATATATATATATATAGCATTTTAGCATGCATGAACTGAGCTTCATATATTAATGGTCCACTAATAAGAAGAGGGATGATGATGAAGTGACACACTATATATATACTAAGATCCTAAAGAATATTTTTCACAACTAAGAGCTTGCCTAAAATTCAAGAAATAGTTAGGGAACAAATTTTAATTAGGAGATAATCATTAGATGGGGATATATATATGATGATGAAGTGCCACACTTTATTTTTTCATGTAGTATATAAATTTGGTGTGATGAGAAGAAAAAATGAGAAGGGTAAAATGGTTAAAGATGTTACTTATAACTAAAATATATACAGCGAAAATTAACACTCTCAGAAAAGTGGGAATAGATAGTTACTCACATAGCAAACATAGAAAAGAGTAAATGCCATATCTTCATTTAGTTTCCGGCCTTTTTTACCCTCAATTCAAACAAGATCTATATTAAGACTATTAGCCCAAGATCTTGTGCCCCGTATAACTATATAACTACTTTGTACTAAATATTTATCTCATATGAACTTATTTTCCGTTTTTTTACCGGGTATTGAAAAGTAAATGTGATAATTGAGAAAGAAATCATTATTTATTGACGCTTATTGTTAAATGAGTAAGTCTTATGTAAAGCGGTTTTACACTAATATAATTGTAAAACAGATTCAAACACAAATGTATATAATTGTATATAATTGTTGGATGTTGTTAATTCAACTTTTTATCATTCATAAACAATTTAAACAAAACCAATAAAATTCTAGTAATTTTGGTAAAGAATCTCTTTTCCTTCCTTCCCACTTCACTAAAGTTTAGTAGCATAAGAAGATTCTCCACCCTTATTATTATTAGACTCTACTCCTTTATCATTCTTTTAGGCTGTTTTTTCTTCTACCCATTCTCTCTTTTCACTAAGCCTTGTGTTGTGTGACTTCAATTTACATTCACAGAATTATAGAACTCAGATATTCCTTTCTTACACCAAATAATAATTAAATATTTTATTCTTTCTTTCCTTTTTATGAATGACACAAGTGGATTATTTATTCTCCTTCTTTAAATTAAATGTATTATTCAGAGTAATTGTCACTTCTCAAATATAACCAATTCAAAAAGAAAGTTGAATGGTTGAAAGATACTTAGCAACAAGCACCATTCCCAATTATACCATCTTTGTCCTTGATAATTCACCATACAATATATTAGGTGTGATAGTATATGCTACTTTGAAAATCTTTATTCAAATATATTAGTTAGGTTAGAGAATCATACAATTCATAATCTATTTGAATAGAAAGGGATTCTATAATTGTTTTTTATTTTTTGAAGAAAAATCTCAATGCTCATTGTCACTTGTATTTGAGTAAATCTCAACGCAAAATTTGCATAAAAAATTCTCGTCCCCAGACCATGTGCAATAGAGAGGATTAACCCTACTCTTAGCACTATCTTTCTTCTAAGAGGATGTCCTCTTTGTTGTAGAACATGTATAAAACATCCTCTTAGTTGGAGAATGAGCACCACTTTCTCTAAAACTAGAGAAAGTGGAACATTGACCCGCGTGCTATTTTCCATTGATAATTTTATATGTTGTACATTTATATATTTGTATTGCAGAAAAGAATAGAAGATGAGTTAAAGAAAGAGGATGAAGATAGTGAAAATTAAGGTGATTAATTGAGAAAATAATGTGACTAAAAAATAGATGGGAAACAAAAATTAAGAGAGCATATCATTCTCTCCATTGTTCATGCTCTAATACGAATATCATCCTTTTAAACATGCAACCCGTCATATATAGACCTATGTCTGAATCAATATATGAGTATTCTACTATTCATAGATTGACGTTATCAAAGATGTCTTATTTAGTTGGTTAAACATATAATGAGCAATAGGTCTCGGATTCGAATTCCCAAATTGAGGAAAATTTCTATGAGTCTGGTGTGGGTATTAGAGATCCAAGACTCATTATATATGAATAGTATTTTGTGAGTGCAAAAATGAATTCACATATTATTGTTTCATATATCATTTTGTAAGTATTTTATAAGTATTAAGAGGTAGTTAAGTAGAACAAAATAAGAGTGAATGATATCTTAAAAATAAATTGTCAGATTGAAGCAAAGATAAGCTTGGACATTCACAAATAAGACTATATCACCAGAGGTATATGAGTATGATACATCAAATACCAATCTAATTGAGCTTATATGTACGTACTCTTTTCGAGCCCTTAAAAAAATTTAGTAAAATTTTAATTTTTAGGTGTTGAAATTAAAATATATTTGAGATTATATGTATTATTTTTTAGTTTATTTATAATATTTTGAGTTTAACATTTATATAAGGCGTTCATATTCTATTCAATAAAACTCGTAAAAATACATATATAACCTTAACTTCTTTATTATAAAGCTTGAAGTCTATACTACCAATTGTATACAACTAGTCGTATACTCTACTAATTGTTAGACATTTATAATTTTATATGCGAGTATGTAACACCATGAAAATAATTAATATTTAAAAAGTGGAACCAATGTCTAAATGATAGTACAACTATAAGGAATATAGGAAATAAAAGTCGAACCAATGTCTAAACACAAATTTCCTCCACGTTTCCCTCTATTTGCTCTTTGTGAGAGAGCTTGACCCGTCTTAAGCTTGCGACGGATCGTCCCGTCGCAAGTGAGACTTGGCTGATGTCTAAATGATAGTACAAATATAAGGAATATAGGAATATTATGGTAGTTTGGTCAAGTAATACATTAGCCGTATACGTGTCTGACATCTGCCCCTCAAAATTATTCACTGAAGTTCCTTTGGTTGGGAATTTTTACATATGATCTGTAAATCATCACCTTCGAATCCATTTCACTTTAACTTTGCTTTTATGTGGGACCTTATAAACCTCTAATATTAGTGTATTACCATCTTCAATTTACATATTAATAAATGAATGAATAAATAAATAAAAGTCTACTTCTGGATGAATCTCTTTATTATGCATGATGCACCATTTTCATTTTTCGGAAAATACTACGGTTACACTCGGTGTATAGAATCTTCTATACACCACCAATCAAAATTTGACATGTGGAGGAATCTATTACTAGTTGGGGAGGGAATTATGAAAAGGTTTGGAGGGAAAAAATTGATTATTTAAGGGAAAGATGAGAAATATGGGAGAGAAATTTTAAGAGTTTTGATTATTTTGGTATTTTAATTAATTAATATAAAATAATTATATCTTGCCATCATATAGATTGCCGCTAATAATAATATTTAATATAAAATATCATATCTTACCATTCATATAAAATATTAGTATGTAATAATTTCAATCAATTTACAATAATATTGCATCAATTGATAAAAATATCTATTAAGTAAACCATATAAACGATGTTATAGCAATGTTAGAGATAAAGAAAAAAAATAGATAAAAATATTTACCAAATTTGAAAAACTAATACATATAATAATTTTTGAAAATTTCAAATTTCAAATTTGAGCTTTAAATTTTGGCTCCAAAAATATAACAAAACAAAAGTTAATGATTCTATCTCATATTTCCACAATTGCCACATGTCACAATACTACTCGTGGTGTATAGAAGATTCTATACACCGAGTGTAACTGTAGCTTTTTTGTTCATTTTTCACAAATATCTTAGATTGTTGTCAATTTGATGTGAAATAAATAAAAAATGCACCAAAATAGTAGATGTTAATGCACCTTGTTTTTAAGGAAATGTCACTATAAGTTTTTTTTTGTTTTTTAGATGACGAAAGAATTCACAACTGTTACCTTTAATTCGCACTAGGTAAATATAATGACTGCAAATTACAAATAGTAGGTCAATCGCCATTTTAAAGGTGTCAGGCTCGAAGTCAAAAAGGTATATCAGCAGGTCAAACTCCCACAAATTGCTCTGTTTAGAATTAAAACTTACAACGTTTATGAGTGCACCAAAATTTTAATCAGTTAACTCCAGCACTCCACCCTTACAAATAAACATCACTATAAGTTGTTTGTGTTTACATTAAAGTCGGTAAGTTCTTTTTAGCTAAAATCTTGAATTTGAGAACCATGAATGTAACTATTAACGTATAAATTATACTTCGTAGATTGAGCCTTAATTAAAATTCACCGAATAGTGTTAATGTACCTTGTTTTTATATTAGACCAATCACAAATATCTCATCATGCGTTTTTACTCAAAAAAAAAAGTGTGCCCCCCGTAACAAAAAAATCCTAGGTCTGCCATTGAATAGTTTTTTTAACTTTTTTGTTATTCCCAACTTAATTTTGAGATAAATTGAATGTTGAAAAACAAAACTAAACCTTGACTAAATCATGAATTAATGTTGACATGGAAGAAGTCATCATGAAGACATAGATGAAACACGTTGAAGCTTATCCATCAATATGTTTTCCTAAAAAAAAGGGTGATTAAAGAAAGTAGACAGATTTTATTAAAAGAAGGGTATTATGACTAATTATTTTTTTAGCAATTAAGGACCAAAAGATGACAAAAGCTAAACTGAAAAATAAAAACATTTTACAAAAATCAGTATATTCAGAGAACATATAAACAAATTCTATAAAATAAAATCAAGAAAGTGAACATGCATAAAAATGATGGTATTGCAAAAGAGAAAAAAAAAAAGATAAATAAAAATGTCAAAAATTGGAGGAAATTAAAAACAAAAGCTTTTAAAAGAAGAGAATCAACTTTAGAAGAAGTGATTTTTGAAATTCGTTTGTACAGGAAAAAGAAGGTGAAGGAACCTCTAAAGGATTTGTAAAATAAACCAACAAAGGCAATGCAACCACATGAGCATCCCCTTAACCTTCTTGATTCTCTACTTTGCTCTTTGTAACAAGTTACCATATCCTCTCCTTTTTATCCTTTTGTTATTTGTACCATCTAATTTAGTCTAAATTTTAACAAATATAATACGGAGAATATAGGACGACAATGGTCGTCTCCGGTCTCTCTTATGAATCCTAACATTTTACTCCCTCTGTCTGTCAGGCTTGTCTGGACTCTCGGTGAATAGATATCATTGTTTGAAATATGTGAGGACATTGTGAGCCGATAACTATTGACTGGGAGAGAGCTGGAATAGTACTATTTAAGTTATTATGGAGTATATGACAACAATGTTCTACCTCGTAGGACTTAACACTTCAATAACTATAAGGTTTGAACCCAAAGGCTCTAATTTATAGACATATATACTCCGTAGTGATTAGTCTACAATTGGAAATCGACCAAGCGCTCGTGGTTTCGAACAAATAGAAGCACATAGGATAGTAACGTTCTTCCTTATGTACTCCGTATTTCAATTAACAATATAATATTTACGTGACCTGAACTCGAAATCTCTAATTAATTATGTAATTAGTCTAATATCACATCAACCAAGTGCTCAAGGATTCTCTTTTATCTCCCAAACACAACTTTTCCTTTTTTTTTTTCTTCTCTCCAAAATTCCACTTTATTCTCCCTCCAAAAAGCAATTGATCCTCCTTGTGTTCACAAATCACAAAATACAACCCTCACCCTTTTCTCTTCTCCATATATTAAATCTAATCTATAACCTCAAAAGGAAAAGCCTAGCTTGTGCCCACATATTCCCTAACCCTATTCCTATAAGAACAACCTCATCTTGTGCAATAAAGTTTATTTGCAAAATAAAGTGTGTAGTTTGAAACCTATCCAATAAACTGAAGATCAAGAACTCTAGCTATAGTTTCCTGTATCATTATAGTCCCATTTTGAGACAACAAAAGTCTAATAATGATGGCGTCTTCGTCGGAGCTAGGGGGCCTTGAGTGCACTACTCAAAGCTACTCAATGCTTCTCAAATCATTTGGTGATCACAACAACTCAAATGATCAATCAACCCATAAGCTAGAGGAGTACCTCAATCGACTCGAGGAAGAACGTCTCAAGATTGATGCTTTTAAGCGTGAGCTACCTCTTTGCATGCAACTCCTTAGCAATGGTACGTATAGTTTTTCTAGTACATGTTTGCATATTCAATTCTAAGATTCTTTATATATGAAATTTATTGTTTTCCAACATTGCACTTGTACTTCATATAATAAGTTTTTGGAAGTAATTAGTCATGAAGTTTAAGAAACTAAATAAGGTTATTAGTAACATTATTTATGAAATAAAACACTATATGCTAACCTCATATTCTTAAAGCTCCAACATATGGTATGGCAGGTAAAAGCTTTTACCTGTATTAACGACACAAAGAGGTTGTTTTAAACCGAGGAACTCCTGTAACATAAATCAAATGATAAAAATGGATAAAATCATAAAATTTGGTATGCAACAAATAACTAGGTGCAAAACTTGTTTGACTTCTACTAAACCTAGAAAACTCATTCATGGAACTACATTTCTTTGAGCAGCCATGGAAGCTTCAAGGCAACAACTACAAACTTACAAAGCAACTCAAGGAACAATCAGACCTGTTCTTGAAGAATTCATCCCATTAAAGAATTCCAATAATATAGAAGGATCAAATCAAAAACAAGCAAACATTTCCGACAAAGCGAATTGGATGACATCTGCACAATTATGGAGCCAAACAAGTGATGGAAAGCCCCAACAAACTTCATCAACTTTGCCAAAATCTGAAGATGATCATATTAACTTCAATAATGTTCGCCCTAATAACCTAGGGCTAGAGACTAAACAAAGGAATGGAGGAGCTTTTCTTCCATTTTCCAAAGATCGAAACTCGACTCCAAAAAATGTAACCAATATGAGGGTACTTCCTGATTTGGCTCTATCATCTAGTGAGGAGGAAAAGAAGAACAATGATAGTGAAAATGGAATAAATAATGGATTAATGAGTTGTGACAATTCTACCCAAGGAGGAAATGGTGTGACTAATGGAAATAAATCAACTGATGGTCAAGCCACCGCGACAAACACCACCACCAACAACAACAATAATCAAGCTCATCGGAAGGCTAGGCGGTGTTGGTCACCGGATTTACATCGGAGATTCGTCAATGCCCTCCAAATGCTTGGTGGTTCTCAAGGTACTTTATATACATTTCTCAACTTACTATTCTTAATTAACTAATAACACAACAAGGTAATTTAGAAAAAAAACGAATATTACAATTTTAAAAAAATAAACTTAATTAAGATTTTTCTTTTTTCATCTTGGGTCATTTAAAAACAGGCTTTTTATACTCCTAACAGCCATTGAAATTGTCAATCATCCATCATATACTCCCTCCTAGTCGGTCATTTCTTCCCTCTTTCCTTATTGGGTAAGTCGGGTTTTCTTCCCTCTTTCCCTTTTTGGATGTGGGGTTGTGTGTTTTGTGTGGTCCAAATTCATTTGTATGTGGGGTAGTGTGTTTTGTGTGGTCCAAATTCATTTTCTTAATTTTTGTGTAAAAGGGAAAGGGGAAGAAATGAGTGACTAGGAGGGAGTATAAACCATCATAATGGATGGATTAGTGGATGTCTAGGAAAACAATCATGTGACTATAATTGTGTTGTAGAAAAAAAAGGAAAGTTGGTTAATTATTGGTTACATGTTAATGAAAACAGTGGCTACACCAAAGCAAATAAGGGAGTTAATGAAGGTTGATGGCTTGACCAATGATGAGGTCAAAAGTCACCTCCAGGTAATTCCACTCACATTCTCACTCTCAGTCTCACGTGACCTTACTCTTCCTAGTATGCAGTCATAAAGTATACAATGTACACATTTTTCTGTACCATACATATTCAACAATATTTTGCCTGTTTTAAAGATGTTGTCTTGTAACTTAGTAAGTGGTACATATACTGCTACAAAATATGTTTTCTGGCTTTGTCTTTTACTTTTTGCTCTTATATATGGGATTCACTGTTAAATTGTTAATGTAGACAACTTTTTTGTATGAAACACACATATATATATATATCCATAGGTAGTCCTATCCGGGTCTTGTGTAGTGCTCGGCACTTGACACTCGACCATGTTACGGTTTCAGATTCGTTTTGAATTACCGTGTTCTTTTAAGAGAGAGTTTATTCAGTCTTAAAAGAAAGCTTATTCAGTCTTAAGTGACATTATATTTGTGAGACCATTCGGAATTTTAATTTTTCACAAAAGATAAATTGAAAATTATCCGTGCATCAGTTTAGCTACTTATTAGTGTTTGTCTTTAACAGCTAGTTTAAATATCAAAGTTGGAGTCCTAGATAATTCAAACATAGTTTAGAGTTTAGACTCAAATAAAATAGACCAAGATTTTATTTTCATATAAAAACGGTAATCATTTCTATTAAACTAATGATGTGTCACAAGGAAGGATCATCGAAAACAAAATACGACGGAGAATCTTCTCTCTGAATGCATAGTTTCTAAGGATAACTTTTGACTTCTAAAGGAAATTTTTTGAGAAAAATGATATGGAACTTGTATACTCTGTATATCTTTCATGTTTGAGTCATAAACATAAAAGCTAACCTTGTACACACCAATCCATTAGTTACTTTAGTGCTATAAATGTATTTGTTTCATAGTTTTACACTAAAGTGATTTTATTTCAAGAATTATCATCATACTAGAGACCATTGATTTTCACTTAGATAAAAAATAATCCTTGGACAATATCTAATGCCAAATGTGAAGATTTTAACTTCAAATCCATTTTTATAACATGCAGAAGTACAGACTTCACACAAGAAGACCAAGCCCAAGCCCACAAACAGCAGGAGGCCAAACACCACAGCTAGTCGTCCTAGGAGGCATTTGGGTCCCACCTGAGTACGCAGCCGCAACTGGTGGGGCCACCATGTACAGCACCCATCCAACTTCTCAAGTGTCACCACACTATTGCTCAAGCATGGTCCCACAAGACTTTTACCCTGCACCACCACAGCTGCCACCACCCCTCCATCAGCACCACCAAAACCACCACCAGCAGCTCCACGTCTACAAGACTTCCTCCCACACACAAGCTCATAGCTCACCAGAATCCGACACGCAAGGGGCCGGTGACCGGTCCGAGAGTATTGAAGATGGCAAGTCTGAGAGCAGCAGTTGATAAAGCTTAAAGTGGAGGGTGAAGGTCAAAAATTAAAAAGAAAAAAGTTGTAGTTAATGGGTTGCTTTACTTAGGGTTAGAATTAGGGTTTTTTTTAAGTTGTTTAACTTTTGGTTTAATTACTATTCTTATTATTATGTGATGCATCAAATGTAGAGGGTAAAGCAGGTATAACAGAGAAAGTGAGTGTGTGTTTTTTTCTTAGTATTTAACAGGAATATTATTCCTTTGTTTCATGATCTGATGTCTTATTCAGTGATTAAAATAAATCAAAATTTAGATTTATATGAAGTTTAAGGCTTTAATTTGCCAATTGATTATAATGAGATTTTTGTCTTTAATGTACTCTATGTATGTTTGTGAGTGAGGTTGAGAAAAAGTACAATGAGAGAGTGCTAAGGAAATCTAACAGCAGCTTCATGTAACAGACTGACAACTGCATCTGGGCAGAAAGGTAATTTACAGTATTGCATGCATGCTTTTGAGGCTGCTAAAGAAGAGATTCATATGGGAGGGAAGTTATAGCCAAGTGGAGACTAATTAAATATAAATTTCAAAATTTCAAATGCAAAAAAAAATTGGGGGTGGATACTCCCTATTGCCTACCACAACCCGTCAACCCGTCTTAAAGGAGACTTTCTGATTTCCTATTCCTCTCCATTTATACATATTAGGAAATGTGATATATTTTAGAGAAAAATAGACAATTTAGATTTAACAGGATTGGGTAAAAATTTAAGCGGAGAGTCAAGTGTTTAAAATGAATCCGCGACCTCCATTTTGTCTCTAGGCAGAAACATAACGTTTAATAAAAAGTTCGTGGAAAATAGAGAGGAAATAAATGAAAGAAATGGATAGGATCTTGATCCTGAAATGTGACAATGTGTAAGTCTTACAAATGGGTTGGTTGGTAAAGGGCATAATACTTCGTAGATTGAACATTTTCTTAGCATATTCGAGGTTTTTTGCCATTTTACTATTCTAAATGTTTGAAATGTCATATTAAAATAGTAGATTGGGATCTAATCTACTATTATTTCATATATACTACTTTTCCCCTAACATACTGAGATAGTAGATAGATTATTATACCCCTAAATTACAAAAATTGACCAGTTCCCCCCTACAAAAGAATAATAAAAACTACCTTAACAAGGAGTATTATGTAACAATTTGTCATTTCACAAATAAACTGACCAATCCATTTATCTAAAATTGTATTTTACAAAACACCTCCACAAGTTGAAATATGCTAGTCAAAACTACTAATAGAAGTACAATTTATCAATTATAATACGCTTTTATAATCTTTTTCCGCTAACTATAATCTACTATCTATATGTAACAAGGTCAATAATTTATTGCCCCACTTTAGGATTAGTTAGAAGACAAATTCTTGTGTAAGACAAATGTATGCATCTTAAGGTTAAGACGGATCAAATAGTATGATCAAATAGTATGAATAAGAAAAAAGCAACATGAGTGGAGAGAAAAAAAAACAAAAAAACTGTCGAAACTGCTCAAGTGGGATGCCATTTGACTTGTTTAAGACGGATACTCCCGTTTCAAGGGAGACTAATTGGAATGAGGAAATGGCGGAAAGGTGGTTAAAGGGCCACTGAAAATAAAATGGTCACCAACGGAAGCAAAACTGATTGTTTATCACATGGTCAATTAAATTCATAAGGGGCGATATTATTTCTTAGGTAAGTGGTTTTGCAAGTTAGCATAACAGAATTACACAAGAATTCGGATGGTAATAACTTTATTGACAAGTTGACAGCTGACAAGGGTAAAAAAATATTTTATTTTCATAACCTAAAATTTTATTTTCATAACCTAAAATTTTATATTGATAACTTGTATATTTAAATATGTTAGTTTTCATCATAAAATGTCGAGTTGTTAATATAAAATTAAAATATAAATAAAATAAAATATTATCATTGTGCTTCTCTCCTATTGGATAAGTCTTATACTATAGAACGGTCCTATAGGAGAGTTGATGAAAAACTTTTGTGAAGTTTGTTACCTACATTTGGTAATTGTTTCATTGGGCTGCATATGAGGGCCCAAAAGGTCTGCCAGCCTTATTTCTCCACGAACTAGAAGTCTAATGTCACATGTTTGGTTAGGACTTGGGATTATGAAGCCGATTCGTAATCACTCTTCATTTGTTCCAAGCACTAATAAATTCAAGCTTTTCACTCAAAATTGTTCTGAAACGAAGCAAGGCTATACCCGAATACAGAGTGATGGTGGCTTAAGTTTCTTCCAACGGTTGGATTCTACTCCCACATATAGTCTCCTAAGAACCATCTCACATAAAAGAATTTTGAGGCGTACAATGAAACAGGATTTGATTTAATGCATTAATGGGTATATAGTAGAACAATGAACGGCTGCTCTGATAGCACCGTCTAAGTCCCTCTCTTTTGAGAATTTGTGTATTCCCTTTCTCAAAAAGTCAGAGCTAAAGACAAGCCGCCAACTTTGAGCCTTCAGCCAAGTAATCAACTTGGGATAGTTCGTGTCCATAGTTTAACTACTCGTACAACATCTAAACTACTATTATTGTTTTGATGCTTACTTGCAGTTTCTATAAAGATTATTTGTAAAATATGACAAACGCTAACGATATCCAATAATAAAACCCAAAAAGATCGAACCTTAACCTCAAGAAGCAAAAAACAATTAACATTTCAAACGGAGCCTCAAATGGCCATACCTGAAATGTCAGCCTAGAAGGCCACAAGGCATTAACCTTGTACTGATGAGAAGTTGTTGGCGTTTACTGAACCAGAGTGATCCTACATATTGCACACAAACTAAAGATACATAACTATAGCCATAGGACATCCCTGTTCAACAACAAATGCCAGATTATCTAGATGCATAATCATGGAACTCACCACATTCTGCTAAATTTCTGGTCTCCTGGTTTATTCTGATGATGGATGCTCCAGCGATGACGTTCTAACTTGTAAGTTCAAGCAGAACAGTAACATTTTAACACAACAAAGGAAGAAAAAAAGAAAAAACTTTTTAAAATAAGACAACTTGATAACTCTCTACACAAAAGACTAATCTTAAAGCACATTAATCCCCAAAAGGGAACGTCACAAACTGCAATAATGAAATCAATGACCCACAGATGAAGCTAATACCTAATAAACCTAATGGGCAAAAGGGCAGAGAGTGTAACAGGTTTCTCTTTGTTCATCAGCAAAAATAAATATTAATATAATAGTATTGTAGATGAAGGTGTATTTTCGGAGTACAAGAATCAAACTTCGGGATTCCTAAGGTATATCTCTCTAGCACCGATAGAACCTGGATCAATCTCCATACTGACTGAATCGACAAGATCCTGCATTTGCATAAAAACGCATAGTAAGACCACCCCTGCATGCTTGTTGAGCCAAAACATGCATCACCGTGTTTTTAAATAGGAACTTCAATGATTACTGCAAAGTTCGAAAGGTGTCAATTATTTTGGAATAACCTAGCAAAATGGAACACGGAATAAAACAGAGGGAGTAATATTTTTGGAAACTAATCAATAAATGCATTATACTGACCCTATTTATCGTCATTATTCCACCCCTGTAAGTAACAAGTAAGCTTCCATTTATCAAAGGTAAAAAGTAGAAGGTATGAAACCAATGCCCAATAAGAATCGAAGTAATGGATGGTAAAACAGATTAAGAAATTTTATCACCGACATTTTATGATTTAAGATTCACCACCAATCAGTACACCTGTGATTTAGCATGCAAAGGCAATATACTGACCTGAAGCTCCTGCTCAGAACTTTTCAGTTTTTCGCCATAATCCTTCACTTGTTGGAAGCACTTGTACAGCTGCACAAAATTGCAAATAATAAAATTCGGAACGCTTATAAGGGACAAAGTTCATACTTAAAGTTGGGGAATCTAACAGACTACATACCCTAGTCAACTGCAACTGATGCATTGAAGACAGCTTCTTAGCCGACGCCAACGAATCTTCCAATTTCTGCAAACAATTAAGAGTTTCAAGGACACTAAACCAAAGAGGCGCTTGTGTGGAATAGGTGCCAGAATAGAACAAAGTTCCTCAATAAGACGATGATTACCAAGGATCTTTTCTGCAAATCAACGATCAGCTGTTTCTTCTCCTGTAAGCTCTGTTCCATGTCGTATTTCTGATAACAGGAGATTAGTGTCAATTAGTGCTAACTGCTAAGAATAATTTGGACCCTATTCAGTGCAACAGCTCAAAGCTGGGGTAAACACATGCACACAAAGGAAAAAATTTAGAAAACTCGACAAGGACGGTGAGAGTGTATTCGAAGTGCTAAAAATCAGAGGGGAGCAATGGAGAAAATGACAATGTATTGCCCAATTTAGTACTGATTCTACCCTCACAAAGAAACAGTAATAAGATTGTGAATTGTGATGAACAACCAATAAGAGAGCCCACCGATTTTGACATGGGCTAAGAACTACGCTACTTCGACACTTAGCCACAGTGTCACAGGTCTAACATGACTCTCGGCCGACACAACATGACACGTGCCTGGCACGGTAAAATCGAACGCGACACTGCCACATGACTGATTAGCTCAAATTAGTTTTCAGGACTGCCAAATAAGAGTAAGAATAGAAAGGAAAATAGACTTAAAAAGGTGTAACAAAAAAAACACTTTAAAGAAGAATAGAGAAGAGGGGGACATGAGGAGGCAAGTATCCGGTTAAAACAAACAAGAGAGTTAAATTTCCTCTCCTTTTTTTTGCATGGAGCATGACTAGCTTAAGAATTGTACAAAACATGTTGTATCAGTGTCTAATAACTTGCCCATACACATTTTTGCAGTATCTTCATTATTTAAGTTAAGATGGAGTGTGGGGCACTCGACATTGTGTGCCTGTCAAACAGAGAAAAGATTGTGTATCCCTATCACAGATGGAAGTGAACCCCCCCCCCCTACCCCAGAGAGGCCACCGATGTTGACATGGGCTAAGAACTATGCTACTTTGACACTTGGCCACCGTGTCGTAGGTCTACCATGAGTCCTGACTCTCAGCCGACACAACACGACACGTGCCTGGCACGGCAAAATCGAACGCGGCGGATAAGGAAAACATGTGCATGGGCAATGATTAGACACTGATACAACATTTTTTGTATAATAAGCTAGCCATACTTCATGCAAAAAAGGAGATCAAATTTAACTCTCTTGTTCGTTTTTACCGGATACTTGCCTCCTCCATGTCCCCCTCTTCTCTATTCTTCTTCAAAGTGTTTTTTGTTTTACCTTTGTAAGTCGGTTTTCCTTTCTCTTCTTACTCCTACTTGGCACTCCTGAATAGAAGCTTAGTTGAACACCCCCCACCCCGTTGGAAGTTGACCGATAACACTTGTTTAGAAATTAACCCCAGTATTAATTACCCTCTTGACGATAACGCACGTGGAATTCGCCCTCATCACTTTACAGTTATACCAATTAATTATTTTCCCCTCTGAATGATATTGTCCACAAGGTAAATTCATCGGTTCAGTGAGAGGTCTACGTTATTGTACACTCTAACCATAAAAATTATCTATTCTTAATTTCCTTCTAGAGTGTGTTTGGTAAAATTTCCTCCAAATCTTTTCTATGTTGGAGGAATCTTGATTTGCCTTGGAGGAGGAAAAATGGATCCCTCCAACCCCTCCCCTCCATTTTCCTCCTACCTCATTAGTTATCCAAACAAAGGACTTTGTATCACTCCTTTCCACTCCCCTTCCTTTCCCTTCAAATCCCCCCATCCAAACAAACCCATAATAACAATTTGGACAAAATTGGGTCGAATTACAATTACTTAACATTGGATAAAATTGCGGCTCTGGTGAGTCATTTCGCTTTATTCAATAATAACCCGAAACCAAAAATTAGCGAGTCTTTAGCTTCATTGTACACAAGTTCTCTCCCATTCCTTAAAACAGATAATAATATCTGTGAAACATTATGTGAAGAGATACAGAGAAAAAGAAGACCTAGTTAAGTCCAGAAATCAACTATATAGACTATAGAACCTAAATGTGAAGTACCGCTTTGCTTTTGAATTCTGAAATATAGCAACCAGCAAAAGATGCATATAAATCTTTTTTTTATAAGGTAAGAGAGCACATATAAAGCTTGTTAATTGTATTAATATCGGAGACACTTACACCAGAGCAGATACAGCAGAAGCAAAATTTGTGTAAGACTGGGGTTAAGAATCAACATAACAGCAACAATAACAATTAAACTCCAAATAATTGGAGATTTTTATAGTCAAAAATTTGCAAGTAGAACGCTAACCTCCTTATGAAGTTCATCCCGTCTTTTAAGCAATGAATCCAAGTGCTCCTCCTAATAGCAGAACAGAAATAGCGTAGAAAAGTGCTGAAAACTACTATATTAACAAATTAGTCATATACATGACCACCACTAAGGTTGGAAGTAAGCTTACTTGATGGTAATAGTCACTTGATTCTGATGAATGCTCTCTACTCGGTTGATCATGGCTAGAACTGTAAATCACAACAGAAAACAAAAAAATAATAATAAAAAAAAAAATATCACCTTTGCTTACAGAATTTTGTACTCAACTTCGATTTACAAAGACTTTCCATTTCCGACAATAGCACAATATAACAGAAAAATAGCACAAATGGGTGTATAGGTCCAAGTGGCCAAAATGATAAAAATGAAATAAACAAATTCTAAAAAAGAAAAATATTGAACATAAAAGGTGAACTAAAAAATGGTGCGCCAAAGAGCAACTGGGCCATTAACAAAATAAAATAGAGCAAAAAAGTCAATTTACAACTAAAGGGTGACCCATAAGGAAAATGGAGGGTATTTGTAAACTAACCAATCAAGGTAAATAGAAGGGAATTGGGTACCAGAAGGAATGATATACTATAAAATAAACATATCGCAAGTCCCGATCTTTTAAAACGCCATGAACGGTCATCAATGGCTGATCAGAATATGTATACAAACATGTTCTGATCATAGCAAAATGATTAAAGATTACAGAAGGGTTAGCAAACCAGCATGGAGCTCCCATAGCACAATAATTAAATATTACAGAAGCTGCCAAGGGCAAACAAAACAGCAGCCATAATAGTTACCAATGTATCCCAAAACCCAAGCTCAGGACACCTTTACAAAAAAAGAAATGCCTTGCAAAATACCAAAGAGAGACCGTAATAATCAACAAAGAATATGATATCCTTAAATTGAATACAAATAGCAAAAATATGGGATAAGAGGAAAGGACGTGAATGAAAACAATTTGTCAAGCCAGATTGCCAACAGAGTTATGAGCGTTTGCAATGACATACTCCATACTTAATACCAACGCCAATCTTAATTTACACCTTACAAAATTGTCATTTCAAAATTAGTGTTGCATGAAAAGTTCACCTCCACAATTGATGTTCGGCCTAGTAAGAAAATAAAAGTATGCATATTTCATTCTTACAATATAACATTCCAAAAGGGACAAATAAGAATCTGACAAAGAGGCGAGTTATTTTCCAAGACCTTTTACCTATGTTTTCTCTTTGTCTGGTGATCTTTGTTCTTCTGACCCCACCTATCATGTTCAACAACTCTATCTAGCTGTGTATCTTTAGTAGCATCTAAATCATACTCTCTATCTGATTCTCGGTCATGTTTCCTGCTACTCTGATTTTCCCGATTCTGCATGTCCCTGTGTTGATCTCGATCTCTTCCTTGAAAGTTGTCTCTAGAGTGACCGTTACTAGCATCTAAATCATAATCTCTATCTGAATCTCGATCATGTTTCCCGCTACTTTGATTTTCCCAATTCTGTGCGTCCCTGTGTTGATCTCGATCTCTTCCTTGAAAGTTGTTTCTAGAGTGATCGTTACCAGCATCTAAATCATAATCTCTCTCTGGTTCTCGGTCATGTTTCCTGCCACTCGGGTGTTCCCAATTCTGCATGTCCCTGCTTTGATCTCGATCTCTTCCTTGAATGTTGTCTCTAGAGTGATGACGATCACGAGAACGATCACGCCATCTTTCCCGTTCTTCATCAATCTCCTGAGAATTATCTCGTTGCCTATCCCTGCCATATGCCTTCTCCCTTCCTCTACTTCTGCCCCCATCACTATCATGGTCCCGCCAATTGTTTCGAAAATTTTCACGACCTTGCATAGATCTCCCGCCCGCACCTCTTGACTTCACTTCATTTACTCGCACAACTCGACCACCAATTGTCTGAAAGGAGACACACATAACAACAGATGAGGCAGGAAAAAATAACGAAAAAATAAAAAGAAAAAAAGATGCGATAATGGAAACATGTTAACTCTACTAATAAAATATGCAACCCATAACTTGGGAGAATAAAGTACCTTGCCATCCATTTCATTGATGGCCTCCACTGAAGATCGAGGGTTTGTGAAAGTAACAAATCCATAGCATTTTCCTCCGATCTCACGAGCATTTATTATCTATTCGAACAAACATGATAGTGTTTATGATCATTAGAATCATCATATCAATATTGAAGACTATCAACGTATATAGCATCGCAGCTGCGCAGCATACCATACAAGTAACACCTCCATTTAGAAAATTAAGTAATTCATCAGAACTAGTACGTCTAGGTCAGAACAAGGGCTCAGCGCCACAATAAGAACTTATAAAATTATAAGACTTCAATATTGTCTCTTAACCTAACATTTTGAAGGACTATCATAAATGCTCATATGGCCTGACTATGAACCTCTCTCATACAAGTGATCGCTATTAAGCTGCGAACCACTAAGCCATTTTCCCCTTCCCAATCAGACTTAGCATCTTTCTTAACTCCAATAGCAAATTGGCGTCACATTAAACATTACCAAAGTTACCAAAATGCCAGCAGCCGCGGTAAGCCGGGGGGGGGGGGGGGGGTTATCAACCCTCTAGCACATACATTGAGCTAACTGGCTTGTTTCTCTACTAATTCTACCTCTAATCACAACAGACCAAAAAAACCTAACCTCGTCGATTCTAAAGGTATTCATTACACAAAGATCAAAATCAAATCAAATAAACCATATCTCATTACAGCCACATTCCTAGTGACGAGTGAGGGGCCTAACAAAGGCTGTCATCCCCTTGAGCAATGAGAAATACGAAATGTTATTTGTTTCGTATGTAAGTTACTCTGCTGCATAGCTCGCATTAGTGACTGGACCCCATAAATTCTCTATCGAACCCTCGCACTGCACATTTCTTACTAAGAATGCTAACTACTCCCGTGAATTTTCCAAACTACACAACTAACTACTAGCGTACAACCTTCATGAATCACACAAGTACAAATAAAATCCACAGTGTTCTTCAAAATGAACTCAAAAGCCGCAAATCAAACAATATAGCCAAAACTAAAGCAAGACATCATAACGGGTGCTCAAATTAGTAGTACATATAAAAAAACAAAATTAACATAACACTATCACAAATAGAGTTTTTCGAACATTAAAAACAAAATCAACATAAAGCTGAGCTTCAACCATAACAAATCCTACAAAAAAAAACTAATCACAAATAGAGTTTTTCGAATATTAAGCTCCAAAGTAGCAAATTTTACATCAAAACCTCAATAAAACAATATTGCCAATCCTAAATCATTTCGTCATTTCACATGAACATACATTAAAAATTAAAAATGGACATAAACGAGAGCTTTAAGCCATAAGAAATCCTACAAAACCCTAAATCATCAACGAATTATTTCGCATAACCGTCTAAACTAGTTTATACTCACACTGCACATTCCTTACTAACTACTCCTATAACTTCTCCTCATTGTAAGCATACTAGTAGCCCAAAGCCTTCATGAATCACACAAGTGTGTCTCATAAGTAATACTCCCTCCGTCCCGGTCATTTGTTTACCATTTTCATTTTAGGGTGTCTCATTCATTTGTTTACCTTTCTATATTGAGAATGTTTTCTATGAGTAATTTGATGTGTCAATGGGACTATTGTCCACTTGTCATCCACCAAGGACCACCACAAATGGTCCCCTACCATTTTCTTAATAATTGTGCGAAAAGCAAAGGTAAACAAATGACCGGGACAGAGGGAGTAACAATCAACATTACTCTTAAGAAATGAGCTCCGAAGCAGCAAATAAAACAATCATGATACATTTACAGATTAGAAATACATGAAACACAAAATTATCATAATATAGAACATTCAACCACATAAAAAATCAAACAAAAACCTAAAACAACATCAAATAACTTCGCTATCAACATTACTCTTCAGAAATGAACTCCAAAACAGCAAATTAAATAATCATGATATACATAAACAAATTACCAATACATTAAACACAAAATTAAAATAAAGTTGGGCGGTCACATCATACGAAATCAAACAAAACCCTAAATCATCACCAAATTACTTCACAATCAACATTTTTCTCCAGAATTGAGCTCCGAAGCAGAAAGTTAAACAATCATGAAATAACATGAACAAAATAACAATACATTACCAAAAAAAAAATATAAAAAAAAAATCGACCATTCAGCCATAAGAAATCAAACAACACCCTAAATCATCACCAATTACTTCAAAAACAACATTTTTCTCCAGAAATGAGCTCCGAAGCAGCAATTCCAACAATCATGATACAACATGAACAAATTAACAATGCATTAATCATAAAATTAACAAAAAAATCGAGGATTCAACCATAAGAAACCAAAACATATCCTAAATTATCGCCAAATTACTTCGCATTAACGTCGAAATAATAAACAATCGGAAAAAATTAGGAGAGAGAAAACCTTAACGGCGAGAACGGAGCCGTATAATTCAAAAACGCGACGAAGTTGAGAATCCGTGCAATCGTAAGGAAGTCCACCTACGTATATTGAGTTCTCGTCGTCTGCGGTCATTTTGATGAATAGCTTCTATGGCGTCGCCGCCGTTAGACCGTCGCGTACGCCGCCGTGAGAGTATGGTGTTTCGTGTGTGAGTGACTGAGTGAGTGACAGATGGGTGTGTTATATTTTATTCGGAAAATTTTCAAGGTGTTTGACAATTTGCCTTAATTGCCTAAAATTTTGGCCCGAAAAACTTTAAATCGCTATAACTCGTGTTTTCAAACACGGAATGTCATGATTTTTTTTTCAAATCGTTGATCTTTCTGAGAACTACAATTTGAAAAAAAAAAATTGGCGAGTTCGGAATTCGTGACCAAGAGGTATGACCACTCAAAGTTTGTTCGGTGAAAAAAAATTTGACATACAAAAACTCCTAGCCACGGGATCCAAATACGACCAATTTTTTTTCAAATCGTAGCTCTCCAAAAAATGAACGATTTGAAAAAAAAAAATCGTCATTTTACGAGTTTTCAAACACGAGTTATGCCCACTTAAAAATTTTCGGTTGAAAATTTTGGGTATTTCGAGCAAAATGTTAAAGTTCGTGAATAACGTGGAAATTTTCCGTATTTTTTTTATGCATTAAAATAAACTACTTCACCAACGTCTAAAGCTCTAGTAAACTCTCGTATGCCCGTATCAGTTCCTATCGGGACGGGTGCGTAATCCTTTTTTCCGCTACTAGGTACGACGGTACAAAACGTTTATGAGTTTTTGCGCCAGTATGTTTGGCCTGATTTATGAAAAATGAGTTTTTTTAGAAAATTATTATAAAATGAATTATCATAATAATTAAGTGTGTTAATGGTGATCTTTGAGTTGATCGCTTAACTTAGTTGGATGAATGAAATAACACGACACAATTCATCATTCAATTATCTTAACACTTATGGACGTTTAAATTAGTTTTTAAATCGTCAAAAAATGGTAATTGACCTCCAAAAGTAGAAGTAGCAAATTACTACTTCTACTTCTACTCAAGAGCAAAAATCCTCTATTACTTGTGCACATTTTTTGTCCTCTTTTTTTTTGTCTACCTCTTTATATGTTGTACTATTGTAAACCCTTTTTTTTCTCATCTTTACTCAATCTTTGCTTCCCTCACATACACCAACGTACCCGATAATATCAACTCCATATTTATAGAGTTGTAACCCTTGCCTCATATTTATCGGTGCTTATAGTAAAATTGTAATTTTGAAGGGTAATTATATAGTTTTAGTGTAATTGTCGAGTGGCTACATAAATTTTTTATATATTAGTTTTGAAGGGTAATTATATAGTTTCAATACAAAAAAAGCTGAATGGAACTAGTTAGGCCAAACATATTATTTTATAAGAAAACGTTTTTTTACAAAAGTTTTGTCAAACAACTATATCTTTTCCAAAAAGTAGCTTATGAATAAACTCATTTTAAAAAGGAAAAACCCTTTCACATAAGTAAGGCGAAACACCACCTAAGATAGATTACTTGTTCACTTTTTCAGTGTTTTCAGATATGAAAGACTACAATCCCTTGAGTTGGGAGGTTGTATTCCATCTCTTAAATATACAAGGTACTACAAAGAACTAGACTAGGAGCTAATTACAATGCTACAACTTACAATACTACAATTTACAATACTTCACTATTTACTAGTCTAGACTACAAAGAACTATGCTTAATTAAATAGGATACAATTGTAATACCCCTTATATTTTTGAAAGTTCTTTAATTATTTTAAGACCATTAAGAATTATAAGAATAATAAGAATAATAATAATAATAAATATGAGGAATATTAATAAACATATTTGGGACTTTTGAAAAATAAATTTGTTTCCGATTGTTTTAAAGTAAAACGTTATCTTAAAAGCCCGATTTTCATTTTGAGTTGGACTCTACCCAGCGTGTGCCTTACTTATACACGTGTATATAAAAACCTAATACGTAACTCCCACCTCTTAAATCTTATTTGTGTGCTTCTCTCATTCATCCACATCAATCCCCTGCTTCCTTCTCTATCCTCTTCTTTTTTTTTCTTCTTTTCTGAACCACACACACAGTTGATCGTCATCAATTGCTGAAGCTTCAAATACGTCGATCGAACGTCTCTCTTCCCAGTCTTTTATAGTATATAAATTGTAAGTGATTAATTCAATTTTGTTTTTCAGTTTATAATCAAATTTCGTTTTTCCGAGTAACAAGATCTTACGCCTCTAAATCATTCTAGTTTTTTTGGATTATGCACTCAGTGCTTTGTTATTTTTATTTGTATTAGATTTGTTTTAGTGTGAGGTAAGATAAATTGTGACCTTAGAATTTTCGAGAAATAGTCTGGAATAATTTAGTGCTTTTGGGATTTTTGTGGGTTTTCAAACAAACAATTATGATGGTGTTGTTCAGCGTGAGAATTGGTCAAAACGAAAATGAGATTTGGCCATTTGGTTTGAGGATTGACTATGATAGCACACAATATGTATGGAGATTTGTGTTCATACCCTTTAGTCGAGATGATAGTTGAACCGAAATTGAATTGAATGGGTATCCGGTTTGTCGCCCTTGCTGACCAATAGGCTTATCGGTGAGTTAATTTGATTTTAGTGTAATGTTGGGTAGCGTTTAAGAGATCATTTGCAAATATGACCAGGAGACAAATTGTTTACACAGTGAATGTTTTGAATAAATTTGTATTAGAGTAGGTCTATATAGTTAAGTTAGGTCATTTCATATGGAATAATCTAGTAACTGAGTAACTTGTATATATTTGTAGCTTATCATTTTGAAGAAAAGAAATTTGTGGATTAAGCTTATCCGTGGTTGGTCGTTTTGAAAGGTAAGGATTTTTACCCTTTTAAAATTAAATAAGAGCATGTTCGGTTTGGCATTTGAAGATGTTTTCTGTACTATTTCTGTAACGAGTAATTTCAATGGTACTTGTGATTTTGTTTTATATGTGACCCTGGGTCACACGTTTGAATTATCTTTGGCGCAAATTATATTCTTGAAATTTTAGCAGACTCTGGGAGTTCTACTGGTCTAGAGGATTTTTAAGGTGCGTCTGAGACGTCCCTGGGATTACGTCCCGAAAACTGAGCTCTTGGCCAGAGCTTCATTGAGTGGGGATTGACCGGCCCCCACTCGCTAGGGAGTTAGACTTTCTCCTTTGGCAGCCTCATCCTACTGACTGTTCAAATGTGAGAGGTGCGCACTAATATAAGTCTAACTAAGCACAGGTGATACCTCTAGACCGTGTCAAGGGTAGGACCTTGGCACACAAATGATTAAAATGTGAATTTGTTGGTTTTTCTCTGGTTATTGATTTTACCTTGCTCAAGGTTTGGAAATTTACTCTACTCATTTCTGGTTTAAGATGTTATTTTATTATGCTATTTGTTTTGTAAATTATTATTTCGTCATCTTTATAAGCAATACTCCCTTACTCAGCATTAAGCTGACGTCCTTTCTGTTTTGGGTCGTTCCCCCTCTGGAACCTGTACCTATATATGTTTTGGGTACAGCTGATAGGTGCAAATGAAATGCTGCATCGGGGCATATCGGATCCAGGGAGTAGTTCGAGCGTGGAAGGATTTTGAACAACAACCTTATTCCACTTTTTAGTACTTGTTATTTTACTTGGTTTGGATTTAATGGTTTTAGAATATTTTAATGTTGTTTTGAGTTTTGTAAATTTTAAGACTTCCGTTGTAACGTTTTATTTAATGTTTATTTAAAAATTATATTTTGTATTTAACTGTTGTCTCAATATTTACCTTGCACTTGGTGATGTCAGCCAAGTGTGGAGTGACAGCTGTGAGTTTTCTGTATTTAGTTTATTAATTTAGGTGCGAAAATTCAGGGCTGTCACAACAATTTACAATAATACAACTTACAAGGACAATTATGAATGTTGACTAATACACCCCCTCAGTCGAAGCGGTAGTGGAGCGAATGCAGAGACTGGACCGAAAACGAGTGAAGAGGTTCTTAGGAAGGCCTTTTGTGAAAATGTCCGCATATTGGTAGTCTGCGGGAACATGAAGAACTTTGACCAGACCGAGGCGGACTTTTTCACGGACAAAATGGATGTCGATCTCGATGTGTTTAGTCCGCTGGTGTTGAACAGGATTGCCGGAAAGGTAGACCGCAGAAATGTTATCACAGTAAACGAGACTTGCACGCGAGATGGGAACGTGAAGTTCAAGAAGTAAATTGCGGAGCCAGCTTGTCTCGGCAACAGCATTGGCGACGCCCCTGTATTCGGCTTCCGCGCTTGATTTAGATATAGTGGGTTGGCGTTTTGAGGACCAAGACACTAAATTGTTACCAAGAAAAACACAATAGCCGGAAGTCGAGCGGCGGGAGTCAGGACAACCCGCCCAGTCAGCATCAGAGTATGCCGTAATCTCATGAGAGACGGATTTTGAAATGGTGAGCCCGTGATCAAGAGTGCCTTTAATGTATCGGAGAATCCGTTTTAGAAAGTGAAAGTGAGGCTCACGAGGGGCGTGCATAAACAAGCATACCTGCTGAACAGCATACGTGATGTCGGGTCTGGTAATGGTGAGATATTGTAAGGCACCTGCAAGGCTACGGTAGAGAGAGGGATCCTTAAAAAGGGGACCGGCCGTGGAAGATAACTTGGCACCCGGTTCAACTGGGGTGCACACGGGATTACAGGAACTCATAGAAGCACGAGTAAGAATGTCACGAGCATATTGAGTTTGTGAGAGAGAGAGACCCGCAGTTGTGCGGTTTACCTGTATCCCGAGAAAGTGATGAAGCTTTCCAAGGTCGGTCATGGCAAATTCGCTCGAGAGGGCACGAATAATCTGACGGAGAAGAGCAGTGCTGGAAGCAGTAATGATGATATCGTTGACATAGAGTAGCAAATAAGCCATGTGAGTACCGTCGCGATAGATAAACAGTGATTGATCACAAGTACTGCTTCGAAAACCCCTTGACTGAATAAATGTTGCAAATCGTTGATACCAAGCACGAGGGGCTTGTTTGAGCCCATATAACGACTTGCGCAAGCGGCACACATGTTGAGGTGCCGAGGGGTTGACAAAACCGGGTGGTTGATGCATGTAGACTGTCTCAAGAAGGTCGCCATGGAGGAAAGCATTTTTGACATCCAATTGGTGAATTGGCCACGACCGAGAAGTAGCAAGACTGAGAACAGTGCGAATGGTAGTGGGTTTGACCACCGGGCTGAAAGTTTCATCGCAGTCAATTCCAACCTGTTGACATTTTCCATTGACTACAAGACGTGCTTTGTAGCGCTGCAAAGACCCGTTAGAATGAAATTTATGACGAAATAACCAAAGACAACGTATGACGGGTGCATTGTTTTCCCATTGTATTAGTTGTTTAAATTAGATTTTTTTTTTGGTGCAAATGTAAGTAATATTAAGCTCCAAAACCGAGTACAAAATCAGCCACATTCGTTAATTAGGACATAAGACCCGTAATTAACTCATGGTGCTTGTGTCTCACTTCCTTACTCACAACACTATTGATTCTAGTACAAATACTCAACTTAATTTTCAAGACAATACCACTAGGGAAAACAAGACAATGATCATGAACACCATACATGGTAGAGCAACGCACAAATTGCAGCTCCAATGATGTGCTTCCTTAATAATGGTTTCACTCTTCTTCTTAGCCATCATTCAACAGTTCCACCTGCATGGATATCTAATTATCTATACCTAGCCATGCGGACACTAAGGAAAGACACTCCATATGCTGATGGTATTCAGCAGTAGCCTCACACAGCAAGCAAGAATTGCCCTCACTAATCCCTCACCTGAGCAGCCTGTCTAGAGTCCACAATCTGCCTTGATGAAACTACACTTTAAGTGACCAATCCTTTGCCAAACCAGCGGTGACCATGCAACCTTACCCACAGCACAAGGTTATAAGCCAACCAATCTTAATTCTTTATACAAACTTTCCTAAAGTAGCCAAGTTCCAGAGACCAGAATTCAGAATCGCAAGGCTCCGGGATCCCCTCCTCCTTGATTTGCACACCCTCTCCCAAGAATAAGAAAGTTCACATTGTCATAGGAAATTCCTACACACATACATCATCAATGCTTTTTATAACACTAGCATGAAGATCCTAGCCCGGCCAATAGTTATGCAGTTGGCTAATAACAGCCTGGACCATCACCAATCTCCCACCATAGGAGAGCCTCCTTTCACCTAAGGCTTTAATTCTAGCAACAATTCTTTCATCCAGCTTTGTTCCACCAGTAGATAAGACCCATAAGAAAATGGGCTTTTTATGAATCAACCAATTTTACTTACCATCTTTTGACATTTTTTAACTAGTACTCCGTAACTTGTAAGATAACCAATTAACCATGATAACAAATTCGGGTTAATTATATTTATATTAGATTGCTCCATCATCTCAATTAGTTGTTTACATTTTTATATTTTTTTGATAAAAAAAATAAGTATTTATTTGTATGTGTTGGAGCAGAAAATCGATTTTGGGACTTCAACCATTAGGTTAAACATTTAGTTCAAATGGTTTCATGCCATAGTAAAAGGATTATACATCGGAGGTACTACCTCAGAGTAGTATGATTTTGAGTTTTTGTGCATTTTTTTCGAGCTTTTTAAAGTTTATAAATTAAATTTTATATCTTATATATGATGTTTTTTTAGTGTTATTGTAATTTTTTTGAGCTTAATGTTTAAATTAAATAAAACTATACTATACTCAAAAACTTTATTGTAAAGCTCAAAAACTATATTATATGTGGTAGTACCTCAGATGTACAATCCACTTACTGGTATTAGAGCCATGTAACTAAAAGATCACGGATGTAATCTCACCGCCTTCATTTCTAAAGTGGAATGATAAGCACCAGATAATGGGATACCTGCAGTTGCAACCACAGTTCAAGTCCAACCGATATTTGTGTGAGAGAGCGTGTTAGAGTATAAAATCAATATTGGGACTCCAACCAATTAGTTTAAACTTTTGATAGAGATGATTTATTTACGGTATGTAATTGTAACTATTATCAAAATATTTTATGTGATTTTTAATAATTCTACAATTGAATACCTACGATGATATTGTACATTTGTACTCCATACTATTTTCCGCTTTTGGCCTTAAGCTCTTAAACGCGCATGCAGAAAAAGTATGTGTTCATGCATTGATCGTACATTATCATACATGATACACGGGCATGAATGCACATTTGACGAATTGTGTGTACAAGCCTTTAAGCCAATGTGGTGGAATTTTGATGATGAGGATCTGCTAGCTCTTCGTGCTAGAGACTAGAGTTACAAATTCTGATGTAATTATGTGACGAACAATCAATTATAGTTTAAGAAATGTTATTGATTATATTTGTCGTTAAAAACTGGCCACATTTGACCCGTGTTCAGCTGAAAACAAAATTGGTCCGTCTTCGACGACGAGACTTATTACTGTACTAATAAATATATGCGTTGACCGTTAACCATATTGCATCATACACACTATTCCATATATACGTTTCAATCATTTGGTTATCTTTTCAAATTTTACGTTCCAATCATTTTGTTATCATACACACTTATTACTTCATTTTGTGAGAGAAAGATAAAGTAAATGTAAATTATTAAGTGGAACTGAGGGAGTAATTGTTCGTTTGTTGTGAATATCAATTATAAATTATTCAGCAAAATACCTTTTATTAACTAAAACACATGGTTAAAAGAAAAAGAATAAAAGTTCCCTTGTGTCGTTAAATGTAGGAAGTAGACACTTGGTGTGCTAATAAAGCTTCATTACTGTAAGCTAAGGCATGTACATGAGGCCACATTTTCACTAACTTTTTAGATTTACTAGGCTTAGCATGCGCACCACCATATTACTCCCTCACTGGATTTTGGCCTGCTAACTTTGACGGGTCATCTATGAACAACGTCGCATACTTTAGCTAAGATTTACTGAGGAATTAGTAATCCAAAGTCTAATACGGAGTACTAGTAATCAGAAAGGAAAAAAAATAATAATAAGAAAAATGAAAAATAACAATACATTTTGCGGATTACTTTTTCACATACATTTTTCATTAACTTTCCGCATCATACCCTTTTCACACTACATTGATTATTAGTTGTATTGCTTAATTATATTAATATGTTTTGTTAAATTAACATTATTAGGGTTTGTTTATTGTTTATTAGTGACATTAATTAATTGTGAAAGAACTTATCAATGGTTATCAATGATGGGGCGGTGGTTCTGGGTGATCGACATGTTCTAGGGATTGGTCGTGGGTATGGTGGTTGGTGGTTGTCGGAGCAGAGGGAGGGGAACTGCAGAATAAGTGAGTGCAAGAGAGGAGGGGAGTGCGGGGGGAAAAGGAGGGTGCTGATGGTGGTAGCCGTGGTGGACTAGAGACGGAAGGGTTGGGGATGGGTCCTCGGATCCGAATTGACGATCCTAAGTATATATTTTGGTCGCGTCTTTAACCAAAGTTACAAGTTTAGTTACGTTATACTAACAATATGCATTATTAGTTCTTCATTGCTAACAAAAAACATACACAATTTCTTATCACTGAATGAGTAATGGTCCCATGTATAAAAGTGAAGAAAATATAAAGTAAAAAGATTCAAAATTTGCAATCATAATAATATCTTGAATATGCAAAGTGAGATAGCAATTGAAGATGCATGTATTCAAGCATATGGTATTGGGGTCTGAGGATATATCATTGTGGAGAAACTGATCCATCCACCAAACAAAGCTTTATTTCTATAACTTTACAACATCAATTATATATATGAAAAGAAGTGACTTCGTGCTTTACTTGCTCCACTTTTACTTGCACACTATTGTGTTCTCTACCCATAACAAAACCCGCAAAAATTGAACTCAAAACTACGTATCTTTAAAAGTTCGGTTAACTGGACTCTTTCGATTAAGAGATTTGATATCCAAAATGGTAGTTTTCGAGTTGCAAAATAGTTCGAGTTAAGTTACATGTTTAGCATATAGTTTATGTACTTACTATTATTGCCATACAATAGATTTGATTATACAATCGAATAAGTAGTTTGGTGCATCACGTAGACTTTTTTTTGTTGGCGTGGGGTTCGAATACATCGTGGTGGGGGATCAGGGAAGTGCCGCAATGGCCATTACAAAATCATTTAATTTAGGAAAAATTGTTGATTACGGCCTTTTAAATACAAGATTTTGAAAATTACAACTTTATATAAATATTTTTGAAAATTACACCCAACTAATCACATTTGATGAGAAATTACTGTCAAAACTTTGACTCCGGCGGAATCTTATATCAAATTTTGAAATTTGTCATTTAAGTTCATCTTTTATGATAAAAATACCTTTGCCATCAAACACTTCCTTCTTATATACTCCGTATACTCTTATGTTTGAATGTTAGACTATTGCTCCCTTTCATTTCTCAGTCTTCAAACTTTCCACCACTTCTCCTTTTCTTCATCATCTCTTATGTCATTTGCCTCTCACATTTCTGCTCTTGTTAGTTGTTGATACAAGTCTTCCTTTAACCCAAACCACATGTATAGTTTAATTGTTATTAATTTCATGTATATTGTGTGTATCTCATATTTATCCCCAAATTGGAAATATTTAGGGCTCATCAGTTTAGGTGAAATGTCCTCAATGGGGCCTGAGAACAGTTCTTCCCCTGGTAACTCAGGATGTAGCTTTGGAGAGAGACGGATATGCTACTATGGTAACCCAACTACTTTTGCCACTTCATGGACAATTACAACCCATATCATGTAGGAGGTTTCAAGCTTGTGCTACATACAACTCAATCACCAAGGTGCGTGGTTGCAAGTATTTTGAGTGGATTGATCTAAATCACACTAATTGGCAAGGGGATGTTGTCAATCAAATTATCTTTGAGCTAAATCGCATTAAAAGTGAGGTGAGTTTGTTGATTTGTGAGGTTAAAACACTCAAAGAAGAGAGGAAAATGCTCAAAAAGAGAGGTTAAAACATTTAGGAAAGCATTAAAATCTCAAAAGCAAATCAGAGACATGGTATAAAGACAAACCCTAAAATAAATTTCAAATTGATACTGGATTAAATAGAAACAGAAAACAAATTTAGGATAAATGCCACATCAAAATTTAGGTTAAACGCCACTAATATATGAATTTAATAGAAAAAGATTGAACTTTGAGTGAATTATCACTTTTGTTTTCTCCGAGGAAGGCTTTGACGAGGTGCCTGCTTTACCAGACATGCGTACTCGCAGTAAACCACACAATGAAGAATAGAAATTTGCAGATTTGAGTGAAATTTTGTTAGACATTATTGAGTGAGGGAAAGGGGTTTTGTTAAAAGAAGAAAGGATTTCAAAGAGACATTAATGAGGGAAGTAAGGATTAATGGGTAAAATAGGTTTGTTATAAGGGAAGGGTATATCGGTCGCTATTTACAAAATATCACCGGAATCACCATTATGATGCAACTTTCAATGGTAAGTGATTAGTTGGGTGTAATTTTCAAAAATATTTATATAAGGCTGTAAATTTCAAAATCATGTTTTTAAAAGGCTGTAATCAATAATTTTTCCTTTAATTTATACAAATGTCGGTTACAAAATGAGAGCATAGTCCCAAACAAAACAACCATTATTAGTGCATTTGTCACTCCTTGAAAATTGGGCAATTGCATCCGCCACTTGGTTGACCGTTCTTCTTTCAAAAGCAAGGCTCAAATGAAGCGAGTCCATTAATTGTTCTTTAAACTTGAGAATATTAGTAAAGGGATCGCATGGTGGGTCCCGCTTCACAAGAGCATTAAAACAATAATCCGAAGCCACCTAAACAATATTACTATGCTAACTAGCATACGTAATCCCTCCCAACCTAATAGACGATCGTCCTCAACCAACAATATCCTTAACAACACACCCCATACTAGCAAAGGAATAAGAGAAGGAAAAAACCGCATCCACATTGACTTTAATCCAACCACGTGGAGGAGGGGGCCCACTTATCCGGATAACAAAAGGCAGATGGTTTTGTACGACAATGTAACTGAGGCAGTTGACGAGGGAGAGTGGGAAAAAGGGTCACGAGAATTGGCGCATGCCTAGATCTGGCAAAACTGACCCGATCCGAAATGATCCGACCCGAATAACCTGGCTCAAACTCGACCAAACACCTGAACTTAAGACCCGAATTTAACCTGAAACCCGAATGGACCCGACCCACTATAACTGATCCAAATATTTATCGTTACAAACAGATTATTATCCACGAATAATTTGAAAATAACTGATCCAAAAATGACCTGAACCCGAAATGACGCGACCAGACCAGAACCCGATCTGAAACCAGCAAACCCGAAGTTGACCTGCCCTGAAATTGACCCGACCCGGTTGACCCGTTTGCCAGGTCTACCATGCCCAAGCACCCACATGAGGGAGAATGATATCACAAAAAGCACGGGGAGAAGATGAGCGGGGGGGGTTAGGGTGGGGGGTTGACGAGCTTAAAGTCGGTGTCGTTAAATCCGGTAATTAGCAAGACTAAATAGAAAATTATAGGTCCTAAATAAACACCAAACTATCCTTATAAAGGTAGTAAATAGGTAAGAAAAGGGTCGAACCCAAGAGAAGACGATAATAAGTTAAGCTAACTTCTAAACTCTTGAAAAGAAACAAATTAAAACACTAAACACAGCTCGAGTCTGCTAATTAGTACTAATGACACTTAAAAAAGTACTAAACTTAATAATTACAAACAATGGTATTTATAGTTCAAAAACATGTAGATTGACATATATGAAGAGATTTTGTTGAAATGGTAACATGACAACTTCAAAGATACGAACTTTAATGTCTAGACAATCTATTAAACACTTAATATGCAAGAGAAATTCAATAATTGGAAAATTGGTTCAATTCTACTATTTCAAGTAACATTGTACCACAATACATGCAAGAATACCAACCCCTATGCATACTTATTAGCCTAATATGACCTTAATCCAACAAATAGTGACTAACATCTAAGCCAATGCAGCATAACCTTCTCTACACAAGTTAACTAATATCTAAGCCAACAGTATTGAAAAAGATAGAGATTTTAGGAACATTCAATGCATAGAATCATGATTAGGAACACCCAACACTAATCTAAGCCAATTAGTGAAAGATGACAAGCATTACCCACTCACAAGATGTAAAACCAAAACCGTTTAAGATAAGATGCAAGCTTGCTACAATATATTGCATAAACTAAGCCATCATACATCATTAACATAAGATAAATGAATAAAACATAAAGATGGCTAACCTTCAATGATTAAACATTCAACATTGTCATAAAAACAATGTAAAGCTACTAATAAGAAAGATAAGGGTCGAATTCTTACAAATATTAAGGGAAGATTGAACCTTTAAGTAGAATTACACCAAAAAGAAGAGTTTAGCTTTCCATAGTCTTTCTAATAACCAAAGATTAAACTAAATTAAGTTAATACAAAAATATTAAATGTTCTAGTGTAAGAAATAGATGGGATATAGACGAGACCCAAATATCTCAAATTCTAGTCTTTTTATATCTAAACTACACAAACCTAGACATCATGGGAAAATGGGCTTTGAAAACAAAAGAAAGACGAACTTTGAACTCGTGGAAGCTAAGCAGGGCGTATCCAACGTTTGCTGCTGTAATCTTCTTCTTCTAAGAAATTCACTTCCTTGACCACCCTTTTTGCTTGCCCATTTCTTCAAGTTGACTCCTAAATTGCTTATTCTTGACCTCCGGGGTTTGACTTCCGTTGAACCGAGCCTTGGGTTTGACTTTGACTTTTGTTGATTCGTGGTTTTGATCCTCAAGTACACACAAAATCGACTCAACAATGTTTTGCTTGACCCAATTACAAAAAGTGACCCAAATTAATGAAATTACAACAAACTCGAGATAAACTGAGTTAACATGCCACATATGCTAACGACCCTTATATAATGCAAAAATAGACTCAATAAACAGAAATAGATAGGACACATTTGTACGTTGTTAGGGGCTGAACAGAAGACAATTTCACATCACCTTAGCCAAAGGCGCCATAGATGAAGGTGAAAAGGGTGCTCTACGACAAATTAGCAGAGGAACAATTGTCATGGAGCCAAGGTTGAAGGTCAAGAGAAAAGAAGGATTGACTAATATCAAAGAGTGACCAAACGAAAGAGGCCAAACTACAATCCCGGAGGATGTGGATGGAAGACTCGGGGAGGGAGGGGCCTAGACATAGGTTGCACTCCCTCCGATTTTTAAATGAAGTTTTCAATTCTTGAATATATGTGAGGAGTATTTTAATAAAGAACATCATTAAGATATGGAGAGAGTAACTAGGACAAGGAAGGATGTTCCTCTTATGAAGGGAGAGATTATGAGGAAGCTTATCCCACCAAGGCAACCAAACGAAAACTTTGATTTTTGGTTGGATGTGGTTTTCCCATAGCCAATCCTTACTCGAAGGCAAGTGGTGTTTAAGGTCAAAGAAGGAGGACTATGTAAGACCTCTAATTTTCAACTTAACTTCTATGATAATCAAATATCATTCAAAAGATGGGAACACCTCTAATTTTCGGTCTTGTATCTTAAAAATACGATAGACTATAATTAGTTGAAGTTGATTTTTCATTCTTTTTAGATTAAGCTTTCAATTTTATTTTTTTTATTAATTTGATTAACCTCTAATCTATTTTAGAACAGCCACTTATACTATAAAATTACTAATAATTAATAAGCCTCTCAAAATCATTCAAAGATACAACAGTTGGTGTTTTTTTTCGAAGTTAGGTTGCCATATCTATCACTTTATGTGGAACCTTACTACTTCTATTAGGGTGCAAACTCATGTTCTACATCATTATAATAAAGGTGAAATAAGATCTCTATAAGTATCCACAAAATATAATAGTACGAGGCTTATTGAAACGGAGCTTAGAGTAAATCCGTGAGAACTTGGCCCAAAGTGGACAATATTGTCATACTGTTATGGACAATGGTCTCCGACGCAGCAGAGGCCAACATAAGGTATCGATGCATCCGCACAACAAGTGGTATAAGAGCCCAAAGTTCGACTTGGGCTAGGCACAAAAAGAAGCACCATCACAAGGCTTCAATCGTGACTTACACTATAAGGCGTGAAACTTCTATAACTCAAGGGAAAGCTAATTAATGTGTTGGCGAAAGGCGACATAGCTCTCACGGCGATGAGACATGCCATCCAAGAGCAGATTGTCAGCGATTTAGCGAGGTAGGCTGAGGCTTAATGGATGCAATAAAAGGGGTCCATGGTAAGTCCAAATGCGGTCGGGGTGGCGTGTTGAGGCATTGGATGCGGACCTAATTTGGGGTATATTGGATGCAGAGAAGTTTGGTTGTAGCACAAGTTTCGTGAAGGGACACGTAGACCCATAGTGGCATGCATATAGCTGGGACACATAGTGTGTCGTTTGTTATCAAGACTTGGTGATACAGGGTGTCTAAAAGTTTGGCTGTAAGGTGCTGGGAGTTCTTCATGGAGGTCAAGGTCTGAGTTAAGACAATGGTCCTTAGTTTGAGGGGAAAATTGTTAGGGTGAAAACCTATGTCTCACATCAGTAAAATTAAGGCGGAAGAAAATTTTTATAAGTGTCCACAAAATATAATAGTACGAGACTTTTTGGGAAGGAGCCCAAGAGTTAGGGCTGAGCAAAAATATACGATACGGTTTTAATATACGGATACGATACGGTATACGGTTTTAATTACACGGATTTCCGGGTACACGATACGAATTTCCGGGTATACGATACGGTTTTATAAAAAAACCGTACCGGGTCCGGGTCGGGGAAAATCAAAACCGGGTATACGGTTTTGACCCGGTTTAATTAAAAATAACCAAAAAAAACGTTGTATGTAAAATTTTGTTTTCTATTTTGACTATATGGGTGAAATTTTGAGCAACAATCATTTTATGTGAAACTTGTAATATACGCAACTCACTTTATCAGTGACAAATTTTTGTGTGAAGTTTTGCAAATTTGTATTTTGCTATATTACTTATTGACTTTGCAAGTAATTGTGTTTTGTAATACTGATCGTAGTGGATTATATAATCATCTTATTTATTGGTCGTTACTAATGTTGTTGACTCGAATTCAAGGTTTGAGCATTATCAATTAAACCAGATCCGGGTATACGGTTTTCGGGTACCCAGTTTAACCGGGTATACGAAAACCGGGTACCCGGTTTAAAACCGGGTACCCGGTTAAACTGGGTCGGATCCGGGTTCTAATTTTTGGCCTTCCAAAAACCGGGTACCCGATACGGTTATTAAAACCGTATCGGGTACCCGGTTTTGCTCACCCCTACCAAGAGTAAATATGTGAGGGTTAGTTTGACTCAAAGCGGAATTATCGTACTATTATGAACACTGAACAACGACGTAGCAGAGGCCCAACAAAAGGTATCAACGCTCCCGCACAATAACTTCAATGATATATTTAAAATTATTTGAAACTTTTTTTTTCTAAATATGAAATTCCTTAAATAAATGACTGTGACGATCTTACATATGACGATTATTCAAAAACGTCAAGGATCTTTTATTAGAGAGTCATCAACTCTATATATACCGCCACTAATATACGGAGTTACGGATCACCATTTATCCACTTTTTACCTTTCCTTTTCTATTATGTACTTCAAATAACACATTATTATTGTCTTTTTGTTCATCTTTTGATCATGACACCACAAACTTTTTTATCACATAAAAATGTGATTTAACTGATATTCTCCATGTGAGTTCTCCAACTTAGTAGGCCAGTCCTTCTCAAGTGAAAGAAAAAAATGAAAATTTAATGTAATTTGTTGTTATATACTTGAAGCTTAACTCTTTTAGGTTAACAAACGGTTTTCATTTCGAGAAAGATTGGTCATTTGACAGTAAATTACTATAGATGATATATGTCCTTATATAGTGACAAATAATATATATACTACACTAATCAAGTAATCATTCAAGTGTACGTACTGAACCAAAACTATATATCTCCTTGGATTTTGATTTGAAATTGTGGGAGCTAGTGCATTGATTGGTACCTATGTGACTATGTGATTTTATTATATCCTAGATGTACGACAAGTCCATAAGTAATAGACAAATTTTCATTTAAAACGAACACTACCTGTCTTAAGCTTGAAACGAGTTAAATACATACTTAATTACCTCACTTGTTGTCTAATAAATTCCAAAAAATTTGTCTTTATTACCAACATTTGGTAGTATTTGATCCCTCTTAAACTTAAGACGGATAATGTTTGTCTTAAGCAAGACCTACGGTAAGTAATATACTCCCTCCAAGGCTCCAAACCACACTAAACTCCTTATTTGATTTTTGGAGGTCGACCGTTAATTCACTCAAAAATATAAATCTTTGAAAAATAAAACTTATATATTTAGTATGAGAAAAATCTACGTTTAAAAGTAAGAAAATTACAGTCAAAGTGTCGCTTCAAAAACCAACCAAAACCAAATGGAATTTGGTGTGAATTGGAGGGAGTACTTTGAATCAAGAAACTGATAGTCCTTCAATTTCATTTGTTGTCTACACTTTTTATTCGGTATGAGATATATTGTTTTAATAAAAGATAATAGGTTGGAAAGAAAAAAAAACACTCCTAATAACGTTACTGTTTCAATTAATTACTCCTCACATATATTGGAAAAAATGGAAGATTCTTAATGTGCGGAGGAAATATACAATATTTCATCTTTCTTGGATTTAAACATCTGGTTGTCATTGCACAATTAATAAATACGGAGTATATAATCTATATTGGGTATAAAATGTAAAAGTAATACACAATTGAAGGTAAATTATGTGAAAGATAAGTCATTTTATTGTTAACCCCATATACTATTTGTTTATTAGGATAATTTCAGTAAGAAGATTATTCATCTGATTTATTACAAGAGGTAGTGTAGTATTCCGAGTTTTATAATAAAGTTTTTGAGCTTTATCTTACAAATTATGAGTTTTATTATAGAATTTCTGAGTTCTTTCATTTAAACATTAAGTTAAAAATATTACAATATAACTCCAAAACATCATATATACGATTTAAAATGTAACTTAAATTTGTATCAGGTCTGAGGTAGTACATCAAGTGAATAATTGTCCAAAAATGGATGAGAAGTTATATTTGATTTGTCGAAAATAGAAAATCCAAAGTTTAATCTGAATAAGAGCGAGTAATAGTTTTAGATCCGGGCCTGATATGTGTAATTGATTTGTGAAAAAAGAATCACAACGGGTTAAGTTTGGACCAGCATGCACGGTAGTGACTTCAACACCTTGGAAATGGGATATATTTCGCAGGTGCTTGAGAGAGAAACGACGGTGAAGAGCATCGATAAAAGCGGAGACAATCGTTGCGCAATAACTTGTAACAACAATATCGTCCACATAAAATAGAACAAAATATAGTGACCGAAGATTGCGAGTAAAACAACGATGTATGCAAGATGGAGTTAGTAAAGCAAACATTAGGAATTAATTGTGAACTTTCATGTACCATGTTCCAGTGGCGAGATGTCGGTTAGGCCCTAGGAGCCCGTTTAAGATCGTAGATGGCCTTATGAAGACGTCACACGTAATCCGGATGAGTGGGGTAAAAAAAAGGAGGTTGGGACATGTAAACCGTATTGTTAAGGGTGCCTTGGAGAAAGGCGCCATTGATATCAATTGATGAAGAGGCCAACACTTGCTTACAACAAGAGTACGAACCAGTTGGATAACAGCAGGCTTAATGACGTCGAATAGCAGCAAGCTTGATGACGAGGCCGAAGGTTTTACTATCACTACAAGAATGCTGCTACTTACCGACCGAAAAAATTGGTCGCTGATTGGAAAATTCAGTCGGTAAAATTCATTACCGACCGATTTTTGTGCTTTACGACCAAAATATTTAGGTCGGTAAAAATAGTCGGTAAAATATACTTACCGACCGATTTTCTTGGTCGGTAATTACCGACCGATTTTTTGGTCGGAAATTGATTTTGCGGTCGGTAATTACCGACCGATAAATCAGTCGGTAAACTGCATAATCGGTCGGTAAAAGTTCCTAATTGGTCGGTAAAATTTTCTAATCAGTCGGTAAAAATTTATAATGTAGTTTCTATCGGGGCATGCACTTTCTATTTTCAATCTGCCAATAGGCTTATGCCTGCAAATACACACACTGACACACTCATAAAGGCCACCCATATCAACAAAACCACACACCTTGAAATATAAATCAAGAGATTTTAAATTAAATGTCATAAAATAAATACAATATCCAAAAGCTACACTTCTCAAAAAGAAAAAAATACAATATCAAAATAAAGATCCTTCAATATCTTATTCCTTTGTCGCGTACAACTTGGCTCATTTCTAAACAATGGGAGTGCATGAGGGTTGTGCATAACTGGATGCGCCTCAAAGGACTCGACCGACATTGTTCTTGGTGTCCGATCAAGCAACACATAAAAGAGCCCCTCGCTTGCTCATGGTTAGATCATGCAATATGTTTGTTCGACCTTAAGTTGTATCTCCGACAATAGCAAAGACCTATAAGCACAAAATATTGGATTAGCATCGTCTCTGAACTGATCTCTTAGGTCATTCTCAAGATAAGTTAGTTTTGGATAATCATATATTACCATACTAATATTAAACAATTGGAGTAGTCTACGTACGTTAATGGAGTATTACCTTCAACGTGGAGTCAAAACTTCTTGATATCAAATGCCAACCATCACTTGAAGACTTGAGAACAACTCTTTTGTTTTCTTGACCACCTTCTTTTATTACCCTGAAAATAGGGCAAAATTTACGTTACTCCGTGCAAAACATTTGATACTACAGTAATTTAGAAAATATTAGACTACAAGTCCAAACCTAAAAAAAGGCACAAAAGGAAGTTGACAAACAAAGTATACTCCTATGATTCTTGCCATTTACCAGGTTGACACTTAGAACATAACTTCTCCAATCAAACAAATGAGACTTGTTACCATTTTACCAAGTCATTTTAATGAAATACATGGTTTTCTTAATCATGTGTCACTTTAATGAAATACATGGTTTCCTATAACAAATCTACCATAGTAAAAAGCTTCATACGTCTTATGTTCAAGACTTACAATGGGGTTGGAAGAATTACCCGTATCTAAATTAGCGAGAAGAACTTATATGAGACAATTAAAGCATCCCAGGAGTATGTAAATAATGAGAAGAAAGAGATGAAAATAAAAAAGACGGAGAATTCCAGGAATAACATGGTACAATGTAAAAGTTAACATATTTCACTCTGAGCTACTAAAATGGTTCATTTCTCCTCATGGAAAAATACAGTACACATTAACTTATCAATCTAAACATGCAGTACCAATTAATTCTTAAACTCCACAAACAAATATTCCGATTGACCCAAAAAAATAATAATGTGCCATCATAAGCTTAAAAAACTCATATCAGATAATTCAAAATTACACATACCTATATTAGATTCCTTGATTCAGTGAATACACAAAATCGCAATTCAAGCAATCAATGATGAACCTACTTCAGATTTCAGCTACAATGTTCAATGCTATACTAAGTATCACCTACAAAAATGTAAAATCAGATTAAAATAACTAAGTAACAATCTTTGAATTAATTATACATCAAGAACCCTAACATACCAAAAATCCCCAATTTCTACAAACCATAACTTAAAAACCTTTGAATCGTATATTGTTATGCTAATAAATACTGTGGTAACTCGGGCTACATAAAATTAGTAGTAATAACAATAATGAAACAATAAAAACAAACATTAGACAACTAGGCAATTTAAAAATTTTGAATAAATTAACACTACTAACTAATGTTCCCCCAAATTAAAGAACCCAAATAAGCAAAGACGATATACATTGCTATACAACATTCAAGTCAATCTAAGGCTACATACAACCAGGCAATAATGCTAGCAAAATCCGGATAGAAAACCCCCAATTTCAAGATGTCATCACAGATTAGCTACCAAGCTAATCACAAACAACATTAATGTAACAGAAATTAACCCACACAAACCAACTAATCAAAATAGAAAACCCCCAATTTCACCTAACCCTAATCCTAACTTAAATAACTTTCAATTTAAGTTTAATTCATACTAACAAACCAATTACGACACACAATTGTATGTAAACAACAATAAAACCCTGTTAAAACAACTTACAACAAAAACATTAAGTAAAATCATACCTATATCAAATTATAGAAGAAAGAGAAAGAAGAGAGTGAGACGGCAGACAGGGATCGGCGGAAGTACGGCGGCAGGTAGGCGTCAGGTCGGCGGTGGGTCGACAGTGGAACGGTGGTCTGATGGGGTGTCGATTTAATGAGGGAAGGGAGAAAGGGAGTGATAATTTTTTTATCTTGAAAAAATAGAATGAGTGAAGGGAGGATAGCGTATGATAGTCTGATTTAATATGTTGATGGTAGTCGGTCGGTAAGTAGAGTATATCGGTAGCTAACTGTTAGTTTACCGACCGATTATTTCAATTTAGCAACCGTAGTTTGTTCGGTCGGTGATTTACCGTCCACATGTTTTTTTACCGACTGAAATCGGTCGGTAATGGTCATTACCGACCGATTTTGAGTCGGTCGCTATTTTCCAGTCGGTAAAGAGCGCTTTTCTTGTAGTGTATAATTAATATAGGGACGTTGGTGAAATCCTTTAGTGACCACTCGAGCTTTACGCTTATCAAGGGAGCCGCCAGGTTTGTACTTGTTCTAAAAATTGAATTTGCCACCGACGATATTTTGGGAGGGGTAGGGGTATAAAGGACCATGTTTTGTTAGCGAGAAGGGTTGAGTGTTGGTGCTCCATAGTTGCGTGCCAAGTTGGATCAATTAATGCCTGGCGAAGGTTGCGAGGTCTAGTGGTGGATCTTTGGGCTACCAGGTTGATCTTGTAATGAGGTTTGAATATTTGTTTGGTGGATTAGTGCGGTGACAAGTTAAGGGTGGAAGAGGAGTTGGAATGGAAGATGAGGGCGGGGTGGAGGCATAAGTGGTCGTGGATGTAGGTGAGTTAGGGGACAGTGTAAGGCAATGGAGTGAGTTATGGAAGCAGAGGAGGATGTATAGGATTTGGTTGTGGAGGTTGATGTGGAACATGAGGCAGATGCAGATGATGTAGGTGTGCGCGATGGTGTGGAAGGCTAAGTAGTGAGGGTGCTAGGTGAGGTCGGAGACGCATGTTCAAGGATAGGAGATTATGGGTGTGTAGTGTGTAGTGGTGGAGAATCGGGTAAGGAGGCGTGACACCATTGAGACGGTGTAGGGAGGGGCGGGTTAATAGAGGCAGAGGATCAGAATGGCTAATAGGTGTCGATGAGCTTCACATGTCGAGATGTCTATATGCGGTCAGCTTGTGGATCAAGATAGAGGAAGGCTGGTTGAATAGGGGAGAACCTACGAAGACACATGCTATCGAATGTGGGTCAAGTTTGTTAGTGGTATATGGTTAGAGATACGAGTAGCACATGCAACAAAAGTTGTGGAGCGAGGTGTATTTTGGGTGCGGTTTGAAAGAGTAGGTGATATGGCGTGGAGTGATCGAGTATGAATGTGGGCATCCTATTGATGAGGTAGCTGGCGGTTTGGAAGGCAAGCTTGTAGTATCGTTAAGGTAATAAGGTGTGGTTCATGAGAGCTGACTACATGCTGATATCGTTGTTCTACATAGCCATTGTGTTAGGCGATGTGAGGAGAAGCCGTGAGATGTGAGATACGGTTGGCAGCTAGGAAGAGAGCAGATTTTTTTTTATATTCGCCACCATTATCGAAGTATAGGGTTATAATGGATTTAGAGATCTTTTTTCTGAAAAGAGCTTGAAGAAGAACGAATATTTGAGTTGGATTGTTTTTTAGTGGGATAGAGCTAAATTTATTTAGTGTAGTGGTCGAGAAATATTCTGTATTATTTATAATTGTTAAAGGAGTGAGTTGGTGACGTTCATACATCGCTAAAAAATAATTTCAAGTGGAGTGTTGCTGATACGAAATAAACTCGACGAGTAATATTCGTTAACTTGCAGCGGAAACAGACTATGTCACAGTCGTGGAGACTGTTGATTCTGACAGAAATATGGTTAAAGTAACAGTGTTAATGACTGTGGTATGAAAACTAACGGATGAAACAGTCTGAGTGACTGTTGCAACGAACAGAAACACACGAACAACCACGAACAAGAACAAACGAACAAAGGATATTTGCTCAATCTAGACCTATAGATTGAACAATGGTGATTGATAGTCAAGACCTATTGAATATCAATCGAGTTAAAGTTTGAAACGCGTCAAACAAGAACTAGGTTTGGAACGAAACGCGTCGATCCGGATAACACAATTGCAACAGCAAAAGTAGGGTTTTTCTTATTATCGTTGAATTCATCAAAACTGAATACAAGACCCTCTATTTATACTAGCTATTAACCTACCTAACTGCCTTATTTTAATCTAACCAGAATTAGGAAATAAACTAGACTCCTAAATAAACAAGGAAATAAAATACTATTATTACAATTAGGAAAACTAATAATACCGGTTTTAGGAAACCCTTTATTCAGTGTAATAATAATAATAATATCTTATTTGATTCCTACTCCGAGCTAAATTAAAAAACTGTGAGCCTTGTTGAACTTTGTAACAGTCCCTACGACTGTTGCTTCGGTCAACAGTGACCATCTCATCATTTTTGGATCAGTTGCTTTCTAAAAACAAAATAGAGAATGGTAATTTCTGACTTTTATAGATAGAATATGAAGAACAATGGTCGAATTGCTTGGTAGGTAAAGATAACGATGACAACAATTTTTGTAAAATAGATAAATTGTGGGCCAAATCTGTCACGATAGTTTCCCCCTTGAGCGATGTGGCTAGAGCGTGAGACGGAGGATTGTGTGGCCAGTAGTAGACGTCGTCTCTTGCCGGACCAGTGAGGAGAGTGCTTGAAGTGTTGTTATCATGTATAAGAAAACATGTGGGTAAAAAAGTGACTGACACATTGTTATCTCAACTACATTGAGAGGGAGAATGAATAAGAGTGGAACCCAAGTGCGAGATAGAGATTCAAGACTTATCTCCAATTATGATCTCCACGGCGCGATTGTAGCGGGAGTGAAGGGCACGGTTAATGAGATCGGTGGTAACGTGGTGAGAGCCACATGGAGGTGGGTACGGGTGCGAGTTTGGGTGGATTGGCTTAAGGTGTGGAATTGTTGTTTTTAGTGGTACGAGGGACGACTATATCGGGATAAAGGTTTTTGAAGGTGAATAGTAATAAAGGATGTGCCCACGTATGTTACACCATTGGAGTTGTTCTTTGAAGGAATTTTGGGACGACATAGTAGTGGCGGCAGGAGGCGGGTTGGACTCCTTAAGGGTGTAGTTGGGGTGAAGTTGCTTAAGGATGTGGCGAGAGCCACAGCTGGGACATAGATGCGAGATTTGAGGTTTCGATTTATTTGGATGACAAGTTGAGTATTTATGGGTTTTCATGGAGTTTGGGGAAGGAAATGGAGGTGTCACGGGCTTGTAAAACCTCAATAACAGAACGACAACGAGAATAAGGTCCGTTAGTAACGGTTTCGGTGATGTTTTCGAGAGTCATGGGAGATTTGAGACTGGCAAGATCATCAGTGATGGCTTTTAGTTTAGTCAGGTATTCAGAGATGGTGGAGTAGCCCAAGGTGATTGGTTTGAGACAGTATTTGAGTTTTTAATGTGCCCACAAGAGGGGAGGGCGAAGGTGTATTTAAGGGTCACCCGTGCTTCTCGGGTGTCTTCGTGTTGTTGATGAGAGGGGGGACGATATTTTGTGAGGGTGCCTTCTAGGATTCCGAATAAGAGCTTATCATTATGAAACTAAGTGCCATAAGCGGGATTGGGATTAGTTCTCTTATCAGCCTCGATAATGTACTCCACAAGAGGAGGAGTGTCGTTAACGTAGGAGATGAGGGAGTAACCGGCGAGGAGAGACCCGAGTTGGAGCCGCCATATCATTCAGAGTAGTTAGAATGGGTGAGTTTGTCAAGGAAGGATGCGTTGAGTGGAAAGAGGGGTTTGATGGGTTCATGTGAGTTAGGGATAGTAGCCAACCATGAGTCGTATTTGGAGACAACTATTTGAATCGTTTGTCTAAAGAATGTTACAGTTGAAAAGATAATTTTTATAGATGCAAATGTAGGAGTATAAATAGTTTACTGGAGATCAATAGCCTAGCTAACCTAGCATACAAGGCGAGAATAAAACAAAGTATCTAGAAGTTGCTAGAATATAGAACGGAATATAACAATATAACAATATTTCTTAGCAAGAAAATTTTGATTGAAGAACAATTTTTTATAATCCCCTTGAAAAATCGAAAAAAAAAGTGATTTTTTATTTCTTAGCAACATCCAAGCTTGCTTAGCAAGAAGATCTTGATTGAAGAACGAAATATTTATAATCCCCAATCCACCCTCACTCTTAGGCAAGCTCAAAAATTATTCTGCAACAATGAATAGTCTTCGATGATTTCTCTCTCGTCCACTAGAGATGTGACAAAAAAAAATTAATGTGAGAGTTTCTGAAACACCTTAATCGTATCTTAACTTTACTCCGTATTGCTTAAGATTTATCTTAAAGACATCATTTATTAACATGATTGTACCAAATAAATATACTTTATAGTTTATACTTCAAACTTTCATCATTACATGATTACAATACATAGCATGATTGCATCCTTATCACGGGATGCTGAAAATCTGGGATTTCATTGTTGAAGATCAACACAGTAGAGAAGTAGGACGTACAATTTAATCATATGGATACGTTGGTAGGATATGGTACAAATATATGTGGGTAAAACGTTGCGTATGGTTATCATCATGCTTAACTTCATGTACAAATCCATGCACACAATCTTCAATTAAAAATGTATATTTGTGTCGTGAATACAATAAGCTAACAAGTTCAATTTTGATGGTAGTTTTGTAAAGGACACGGACACGATATGGTTACGTGACACAACAACCCATCAGACGGGACACGTTATTTAAATTTAATGAAATATATATTTTATATTTATAAATAACATACAATGTTATGTATGTAAATGTATTTGATATTAAATTTAAATAATTGAAGGTAAAATTTTACTTCGACTATAACTTATTCTCATTTCTTACTCAAACTCATCTTCTAATCAATCTCTTTCAGTCTTTCGATGTCTTATTCCTCGTTTTTAGGCATCGATACGTTAAAGCGTGTGTCTGACGAATGTCGGTATCCAACACAATGTCGGACACAGGAACATCTGGTTAGAAGTAGTGTCCGTACTACCTAGGTTATAACGCAATTGTAGCCTGGCCCATTTCGTGGTCCAACACGAAACTTGTAGTCTTCATTTCGTAATGTTATGCGTTTGTTAAGCTAAAGGTTTTAGCATGTGAAGAAACCCAACAGTCCACATGTGAGTTTAATCCCACATTGCTAAAAGAGGGGAGAGTTTACCACTTTATAAAGCAACAGGTTACTCCCTCTATTGCCAATTGGTTTTAGAGTGGAACCTCCTTGGGTTTATAAAGCGGTCTCTCTCTCCTCATAACAGGTGCAACCCAAGCCCGATAAGCAATTTAACATGGTATCCGAGCCCATGGTAAAAAAACTTGGGAATAAAAGAAAAACAAAAAACTGGACCAAGAAATCGCAGCCGTTGATGAATAACACGGTTTGCTTGACAGCCGGAAGAGAGGCCAAATAGCCCCCCAGTCTGATGATTAAAGTGGGTTCACATGTGAAGGGAAGTGTGAAGAAACCCAATAGTCTACATGTGAGTGTAATCGCACATTGATAAAGGGGTTAGTCTATTGTCAATTGATTTTAGAGTAAAACCTCATTGGATTTATAAAGCGGATTCTCTCTTTTCAGAACAGGTGCGGCTCAGGCTTGATAAACAATTTAACATAGCACTACATGTCTTTTGTTACCCAATGATTTTTTACCTTGTAGTTTTGTAATAAGTCTAGTTATATTAGACATAAAACCGTGATAAATAATAATCTGTGTAAAAATATCTTATTGTATAAGATGATTTTATTATCAATACTATAAATTAGTAGTATTTATTCAATAAAAATAGTCCCCCACCTATAGAACATTTGAAATGTAATCTATATGTAACAATGTGTGACAATCAAACTCAGAGTTTTATTATAAGTCTATTAGACTTTGGTAAAAATAAATTAAAGTGACTGTTGGTTGAGGTCTTTAGGAAAGGGGAACGCAAATTCTTATTACAAAATAAAGTATAAGTTCGATCATCAAATAGAAGGGATTGATTTTGCAGAGGCTTTTGCACCCGTTGCAAAAATGAGTATTGTTTGTACCTTTCTTGCTATTGTTGCTGCTGCTAAAAATTGGATCTTTCATCAATGGATGTCCATAGTTTCCTTCATCTATCTTTTCTAGTTTACTTTGTTCATACGGTTTATGTTGAATACATTTAATGATGTTAGTTATTGAAAAACGATACTTAACAGTATAAGGCCCTGTTTTTTCCAGCTTAATTTTAGCTCATTTCAGTTCAGTTCAACTCTATTCAATACAGTTCAGCTCTATTCAATACAGTTCAGCTCTATTCAATTCAGTTCAGCTCCATTCAGTTTTGAAAGCGGGTTTGTGTTGATTTTAGTCTCAAAGTGATTTTATGGTAGTGAATAGAAAAAGTATGGGGAAAATAAGAAGTTCATTAATATTTTCGACGATTTGAGGTTATTTGTCGATGTTATTTAGCAATTGGAATATTCACTGTAGATAAAGATATAAATGAGTTAAGCCTGCTCGACAAGCCCTCTTAACTGATTCGGGCTAGTTTTTTCTAGTATAATTTTAATATTTTATTTTATATTTATTTGAAATTATTACTTTTTTATTTATACTTTTTTATATATATATATATATATATATATATATATATATATATATATTAAAATACATTAAAATAAATGTCTTCAGAAACTAAAATAAACAAATATCGCTTCATTGCCGATTCCATTGCCTCAATTCTTCATCAATCTTGAGTATTCAAGCTTTACAGTCACATTTGCTTCTTTTTTATAAGAAAAATAAATACAACTGTATATGTATTTTTAGTTGGACTTTTAAGAAGTGAATAATATAAAGGATGTGACGACAAATTGATATCGGCATCGAGTGTCAATTTTTCAGAGTAAATTAATTAAGAGTCGATTCCGAGGCCAGACTCAAATTTGAATCAATCCTAGGTTTATCGGAGGCAAAACTAAAGCTGACACAATAAATTCACTATTAATCATATTTGAATAAAAGTGTTTGAGAAAAGCTCAAGTTCGAGCTCGATCTCATATTAATTACATGAGGAAATTAGATCACGCAACAATTTCACGGCTCGATTTTATTATACGAGCCCATGTTGAGCTTAAATTAAGGAATTTGGATTACCTCGGATAAGTTACACCCTTACATTTGTAGATGAGGATAGTTATTCCTAACCCATAAAAGTATAATCTTGATTTGTGAAACATATAATAAAAGGTGACAATTCTTATTTAAGACAGACATATCCATCTTAATAAAAGCAGAATGCATTGGGAAGATCAAAACATCTGTTCTATATACTCATGTAGTCATGTAGTATGTTATTTGACCTATATTAAGTGTAATATTAATATCCGTCTTAAGGAAGACTAGCGGATAATAAGAAAAGAAAAGAAAAGAAGATTAAAAAAACCTCGAGGGCAACGCAAAGGCTCAAGTAGAGTTCTCCACGCCTTTATCAAAGTGGTCTCACGTCTTATTTAGCACTTTAATCCTTTTTTTTTTTTCTCTTGGCTTCCCATACAAATCCACTTCTCCCAAAACATTCTCTTTCATCCCTTTGATCCTCGTGCTCCCCTCTTTAATAAATCAGTAGGTCTCCCTTGTGACGGGTCGGACTTTGCGACGAGTTTTTCCTCTAACAAAATGGGTAGAGGGAACATGTGGGGCACCCCCCATGTGCTTCCCCTTTTCCCTTAAATGGATTATTTGTGAGGGGAAGTGGTACCCGTCGCAAGCTTGTGACTGATACTGCCCGTCACAAACAAGAATTTGTGTTAATTAATCATAATAATTAAATTAAATTAAAACTTCTAATTATTCAATTATCCCATGATAGTACTAACTACTAAGCTATCATTATCATAGTAATTTTATCACGAACTAATCCTCCTATTGATTTTTTATCACGTAATTAACTTTAGATCACCGACCTCTCTAGTACACAGCTTGGAAACGCACTAACCTTAATTGTATGCATTTAGACAATCCTTTTAACAATTTCTCCCAATTTCCCATATTCCGTTTTTATTTTTAAAGAGGTTCTTTACGCTTTTATTTGATACGGAGTACTATATTGTAAAATCGCTCTTATAACTTAATATTATATAGTTGTAATATGCGGTTAATTTGTTTTTAGTTTCACAAAAAAATAAGTACAATGTAGGTTTTCATGAGTTTTGATGTTCGCCATGCATGGAGAGAGAGTCTTGGGTAAATTTGTTTTACATGTAAAACAAGTAAATAAATACGTAGTACTTCAAATTACTCGTTAATAAGATTATTGTAAGTAATTACCGTATAAATATATCTAAGTCAATTAACTTGTCGTTTTAAACTAATAGTTGTGTAAAATCGTCTTAATCAAGTACTAGTATATATCCCGTGCGAATGCGCTATATTTTAGACTGTATTGTTTAGATATTTTAGCTATTAAAGACATCGTATTCTAAATTTGTTATCATATAATGCGTTTTTAATTCAATATTGATATCTACATTGTTAATTTATATATTAATGTGTCTACTTTTGACAAATACTTGTTTATATAAAATATTATTATATCGTTACTATATTTTATATCATTACTATATTTAATAAAGGTATAAAAATGTAACTTATAATTTGAAGTTTATGTAGAATAGTAAGCTTTCATGTCTAGCATTTATTGTCACATATATAATATACTCCCTCCAATTCAATCCAAACTATCTACTTGCTTTTTGGAGGTTAAACTTTTAAAACTTTGACTGTTTATAGATCGGAATATAAAGAACTTTGAAAGACGGAAGTAATATATTTGGTTTTGTCACAGAAATATCTTTCGTAAAATTATATTTTTTGTAAAATAATTCTATATATAAAGGAAGAAAAACGCGGTCAAAGCCTTGCCTCGAAGACCACCCAAAAGCAAGTGGTTAGTTTGGATTGGATTGGAGGGAGTACAAATGTAAGTTGGTAAAAAAGTAGAACCAATGTATAGCCCATTAGGTTTATAGTTTGACACCCAAAACTGAAGCCCATTTTAAGTGAATGTTTTTAGGCGGAAAAATATTTAGCTTGACTTAATCTTTTAGTAGTAGGAGGATTAGTCATGCATGTCCCGTCATTAGTTACTATACAAATATTTTATTATAAATTTTAATTTGGAGACATTCGTACAACTGATTAGATTTAATTCAGTATGTGTTTCTGTATATAGTTTTTGAGCTTGTATTCACGATTTTTAAGCTTATACTTCGTATAAATCTTCTCCCCTTTCACATTTCTTTTTTATCAATGAGGCTAAGCAATTAGTGGATTATACCTTTGATGTAGTACCACAGATAAAGTAGTTTTCGAGCTTTACAATAAAAAAATTGAGTTTAGTATTAAAAAGTATGAGTTATACTATAAAGTTTTTGAATTTATTAATTTGAACATTAAGCTCAAAAAAGTTATAATAAAACTCAAAAAGCATCATATATAAGATGTAAAATGTAATTTATAAACTTTAAAAAGCTCGAAAAAAATGCACAAGAAACTCAAAATCATACTAATATGAGGTAATACATCCGATGTATAATACTTTTTCCCCTAAGCATCGTGATTTCAAAAATTGCTCTTCAACTTCAAACATAACCATCAAATTTTTAAGAAATTGTTTAGACTCTAACGAGTTGATATACCATATACACCCTTTTACTCCCAATGCACACTGACTAAAATACAATATTTTACGAAATAATATAAATTATTTTGTATTTCTCGACTACATTTTGCGCCTCACTAATTCACTATAGAGGTTTGTTTCAAGTAATTGAATACCACACATACCTTAAAATTAAGGTTTTTTTAATTAGTATATATCACCGATTTCATCCCCTGATAATAGACTGGATTGATAATGTCACTACACTTTTTGTTAATGTCACAACATTACAAGCTAAGTCTAGGAGCATGTTACCATTCATCGTATCACAAACATGAATGACATTAGTAATTTCGGAGTGACAGTAATCTCTCCTAATAAAATTTGAAAATCTCATATCTACTAAAAGATTAAGTAAAACACTAATTACACCTAAAATGCTCTAATATATTATTGAGCCTAATTTTTTTAGTTTATTCTATCAATACGTTGGACCACGAATGATCCTAATCTTACATTATTGATCACAAATATATTTTTAAATTCAAAAGCTCACTATTTGCACAATTTTAACGAGTAGAATATTTGTCTCAAGTTTTTTATGATTAAAAAAAACATTTTTCTTATGATAAAAATCCGTAAACAATATACTATTATTAAACATTTTAACGGGGTGTTTTTATGAAAATTAGTAAAGATATTATTAAAAAAACATACATAATCTAATTGGGTGAAATTTATGAAATTAGCCAATATATTTTACAAACAATAATTATTGGTCAAAGTTCAGGCATAAATATTCACGTCGAAGTATGGTATTAGACAGGTTTTAATGCCTGGTCCAAATTTTAGTGTTTTTTATAGTAAATTTTAATATAGAAGTTTGAATTATCATCGTTGATAGATTAATTTTTCAAATCATTGTCGTTATTCGTTATAATTTATATTTGTTGAATGTATATTTTTGTTTAATTTGTAATCTCTTCAATTTATTTTTGGCAAATCTATAGTAATTTTCATTTAAAATAGTAAAAAAAATTAGATAGAAAGTACTCCCGCCATCTCAATTATTTGTGTATATTTTATTACAATATCTAAGATAAAGTTTAAAAAAATGTTTGAGGCGGATGGAATCAGATTTAAAGTTAAGGCTAAAGTTGGGAAAGTAGGAAAAATGTCAACGACGCATAGTTTTCTGTTTACGTTTTATAAAAAAAATCAGCAAATATTGTCAATCGGTTTTTCGAGTTTGAGTTTATTTGGGTCAATAAAAATAGTGGAAAAAGAAATGATACACATGAAAAAAAGTAAAGTAATAGAGAAGTGGGGTCCACTAATTTGTTGGGATGATGTGGCTTAATGTGGAGGCTTTAAATGTTTGTGTTTTAATATATAGGGGATATCATTAGCTTTGTTGAAAAACATTTTCAATAAACTATACATTGTATCAAAATATTCAATTCGGTTGATTAATTTTGCATTTTTTTTCTCAAATCAAAATAAAGATGGAGAATCATGAAATTTAACAAGCTATCAATTTAAATTTATAAAAAGACAATAAAAGAAAAAAAAATAAAATTTTATATATATTGTGCAAGTATTACAGAGAGTCTATACTAGTATCTAAACCTCGTAAATGAGTCATTCAAGTCGGGTTCCGGTCGGGTCATAACCAGGTCATCAATTAAACTAGTCCTTTCAGGCCAGGTCATTTTTTTCCGGGTCGCTTTGAGTAATTTCGGGTCGGGATTTTACCTTAACTAAGTCATTTTGTGTCTATCAAGCCATTTGGGATCATTCAAATCGAGTGACTTTCAGGTTGGCTCACATTAGGTTTTCGGGTCAATTTCGGGTCCACTTTTCTGGTCATTTTTGCATTTCGGGTCAACCTTACAAGGTCAGATCATTTAAATCAAGTCTATCGGGTATTATAGAGTACTATCTAACAACTACTTCCTCCGACCCGGTTAATTGTTGTCCTAATTCTTTTTAAGGTATCTCAATCAATTGATGTCATTTCTATATTTGAAAGGTTCTGTATAAGTAATTTGATCATCCAACGAGATTATTATCCACTTGAAAGTACCAATTGATTGGTGTTTGGTGGCGAGTCAAAAACATACTTTGCCATCATGCCCTCCAAAAGCACACCTTAATAGGCAACATAAGAATCTTAAAAGACATAAGTACTCTAATCTTAACACAGCTTTATTGATTAGCTTAATTAATTAATTTTCCGCTAAACACCACATCCATTCTTTTCATTTCACCCATTAATAACTTTATATTTTGCTCTTCCTTTATAATTTCTTTTACGCTTACCAAAATGTTCAAAAGATGTTGTGTGTTGTGTTGTTTTTATTCAATTATATTCAACTCTATTTGCACGCCCTTTAACTTCCTTTCATCCTTAATAAATTATTAAATTAAAAAAAAAAGGCTATCACTTTATCTCACTCACTATGCTAAAGCCTCTTTACCTAAAGTGATGCATGATGAACTGCGTGCTTCTCAGAGTTCAGCTTATACATACAAACGCCAATTAATAAACAATTTCCCTTTCATACCGTTTTATAGCCACATTAACAAATTTTATAATATAATAACGGTCTTGTGTAAGATTATTGTAACGGTTTTATAATACTTGTGAACCCTGACACAAGTTTTAATAAAAGTATCTCATAAATAGTAAAAGGTCTAAAATGTCCTTGGATTTAGGTATTAAAAAATGAGAGAGAGGATGACCAAGTCGGCGACATTGTATGTAATTACTAGTATATGGTTGTTATAAATAGGGGTGTTCACCGACGGGACCAGACCGCAAAGACCCACGGACCAGACAACCCCATACACAAAAATTGGAGACTGAACCGGTTAGGTGGGGACCCGGACCGGACCGAAACTCTTTAGGCCCGGGTTTGGATTAATTAGGCCGATTCCTTTTTTTAAGTTAATATGAGTTTTTTTTTCTTGGACCAGACCAGACCGAATACCGACCACCATGTTTTTATGGACCCGGAGACCGAACCATATTATATTCGGTCCTGACCGTATCGATCGGCTGGTCCAGGTCGGTCCTATTTACCGGTTCATTCTACTTTATGAACAACCCTAGTTATAAGGATAAAGTGGTTTAAATATTGCCTAAAATGAAAATGAGTACATTGAGTTGTATAGAAAAGAAAGGTTGGTACATTAGATTAGATATAAGAAAATACAATTAATTATTTAGATATATAATTTGTTCATAGTCAAACACAACCTTTGATAATTTTTTTGTGTGTCAAACACGACATTTTGGTCGGAGTTTAACCAAGATTAAAAAATATACGGTGAGTTTTCAGATGTGACTTTCAGTCGATGTTTGAGATAACAAACGAGTTTGATTTGCTGTGTTCGATCTTGGACGCCTTGGAAAGATGAGAGTGCATGCTTTCAAATGGTGGTGTCCACTATGGTAATAGGTTGACCTAAGAGTGGCCAATTAGGTCTTGAATAAGGTCTGTTCACGGACAACACTACAAGAATTATGGGTTTGTATTTCAGGCAAGGGGATATTCGTAAGTCTTTTAAAAGGGTTTTGGTGGTGCACTAAATGTGAAATTTGTTATGGTAGTAGAGGGCAATTTAAGGAAGGTCATGGTTATGTTGGTTGTGGTGGGTTATGGTGTTAGGAGGTGGTTTCGAGGTGATGATAGAAGCTGAGACTCGGCAAACCAAAAAGACGGTGACTTTTTAAGAGTGTCTTTCAGTCGGTGTTTGAGATAACAGTGAGGCCATTTTCTGGTGTTCTTGTACTCGTTGGAAAGGTGGGAGTACATGTTTTTCAGGGATTGTCAACACGGTGGTCAAATGATGCCTTATTTGGGGACGATTGGTGTGTAAAGTAATACTGGTCAGAGAGGGTTGTTGTAAGTGTGGGTTTATAACGGGTGGTCAGAGGGTTATTCGTGGATCTTTTAATTGGGTTATGATGTTTTGTTTGGTCTGGAATCTGATATTTAGGTATAGGGGAGTGAAAGGTCGATCGTAGTTGTGTTGTTTGTGCTGGTTGTTCGTTTCAAGTTGCAAATGGTGGTTTGAGGGGAGTGCAAGTAGGTTCTCACAAAGGGAAACACTGAAGTGACCGGAAAAGATTTAAGTTGTCGGATTCCGGCAAAAAAGTCGTGTTTGACAAAACAAATATTAAAGGTTGCGTGACAAAAAAAAAATAAAGGTTGTGTGTCGCCAAAAAAGTTTTGTAAAGGCTGTGTGACAAAAAAAAATCCTTTTCAAAAGTATGAAACTTTGGTTAATTAGGGCTTTAGGCCATACTATTTTGGGACTTTATTTCGGTTCTTAAGTTAAGTTTGATAATTTAGTTTAATACCTTAATTTAGTATCTATGAGTTAAATTAGTTTACCTCAATCTGAACCACTAAATTATTTTATCATTTTTTACTTAAGATAAAGTCATATAAATTTAACGGTCCATATATATGAAAAACACAAATAAGTTTATTATAAGACAGTCTTAAAATAGACGCGTCTCAATTAGTTGCAGAATATGAATCAAGAAAGAAGTCCATAAGAGTAGAGTAGTAGTATTAAAAGGAACACTCCATCCTACAAGAACACAAACAAACTTATTGTAAAACCGTCTCTTAAAATAAAACACAACTAAAACACAAATAAGCTTATTATAAAACAGTCTCCTCAAAAACAGGCTCAATTACATAAATACTCCCTCCTATTCTATATATTCTTCCCTTTTCATTTGAGCTATAGAATTAAGGAAATAAATTTGGAGCACACAAAACACTATACCCCACATGCAATTAAATATGTACCACACAAAACACACAACCCAACTCCAAAAATGGAAATAAGGAAGAAAACATGAATTGACCAAATAAAAAATAGGGAAGAATAAATGAAATAAGAAGAAGTAGGAAAAAATGAATAAAGAAAGAAGTCCATAAAGAGTAGTAAAGTATAAAAAGCAACACTCCATCCTACAAGAACACATACAAACTTATCATAAAACCGTCTCTTAAAAAAACATACTCACAACAACACAAATAAGCTTATTATAAAACCGTCTCCTAAAAAAACCGACTCAATTACATAAGTAGGAAAAAATGAATAAAGAAAGGACTCCACAAAGAGTAATGAAGTGGAGTAGTATAAAAAGAAACGGTCCATAGAATAAAATTCACACAAATTCCAACTACACATGCTTCCAATAAATCCCCATAATAATTCTGCCTTCCCTTCCCTTCCCAAACAAATTCCACTTGGTTTCAGTGTTACTGTCTTAGTGCTCTCTGCTGCCTCTCCACTTCCCTCCATTTTTTTTCTCACATCTCAGGTAACCTTTTTTCCTTTTTTTAATTATATATCTATCATTCTTATCTTTTTTTTTTTTACCTTCAATGTTCATTGTTTTTTCAATCCAAGTTATTTTTACAATGATTTAGTTGCTAGTGCTTTTGAATTTTGAGGTTAGTTTTTTATTTTCATTTTGTATAATTTGATTATTTGATTATTATTTGGTTTGTATATATTTTTGATGTGTTTGAATGTTCAGTTTTTATTATCTTAATATCTTTCCCATTTTGTTTTAATGAAAAGTATATATAAATAAGTGGGTTGAGTCAAGCCATTTCAATGTAAAACAGTCTAATCTAATACAAGAATTAGAGTTTCATGTCATGAGATTTAAATTTTAATTATTTAGGAAATTTTTAATCATTTTTTTGTTTAAGTAATCATATACAAAGTAAAATTTACAAAATTTTAGTGTTTATATAATGATAAGTCGTACTCATATGTACAAATTCTCGTCGTAGACGGATATTATAAGTCTTTTTTCAAAAAAACGGATCTTATGTCGTCATTTTCACGACAGATGTGACCATGTGACAAATAGGGTGACATGTATCATGTCTTTTTGAAAAGTTATTCTTTTTTAAAAGACGAAATGTACCCATCTTGAGCAAGATGAACTCTATTTTTACTCATATTTTGGTAAACTTTGGATATACGATCTATCATCTGCATTATCGTATTTACCACTAAATTGAATATTTTCAGCTATATAATTTGGGTAGAAAATACCCCTTTTTTCTAATCATTCGATTATGTTTGATTAAAATATCTTTCACAACTATAGAAAAATAAACATTTAATAAAAATGGGGAGAGTAGATGGAAGAATCAAATACGAGTAATATGTTTGTATAAAATCGTCTTACAAGCGTTAGCGTTGTACTCGTAATTTGTAACGGTAACTCATGATGATTAAAGTTCTTGGAAAGGAAAGATAAGATAAATGAGTATTTTTGGGGTGAGAAAAATGTGGTTAGGTTATGGGAAAGTAGAGTTGTATGATTATTGATTATGTAAGTAACATTTGTTTCTTGTTTTACCTTCCATAACATTTATTTCAACAGATCTCAGTAACAAATCATCATCATACATACATATATACTACAAGTAGTAGTAGTAGTAAATAGGAGTACATAGCATGTCACAATCACATACTACACGTACCCCACACACAATGTCCCAATGTCAACTCTAACTCTCTCCCCAATTTACTTACATGCTAACTAGATCTTAATTAGACTCGGTTTCAAGTATGCGACACTATTTCTCGTCTGAAATTAAGACTGATAAAATGTCGATTATTTTGGTAATAAAAAGTGACTAATTAGTGACAAAATATTGTACCTAAATAAAGTTACATCTAAAATTGTTTACATTTTATTTTATGTAACTTTTTATTAAAAAAGATGGCGGGCTGGCTGCACCCAAATGAAGGGGCTTATAAAGTTACAAACTCTCTCATCTTCTAACGGTTGCCATGTAACATGCCGTTTTTCCTAGATTTTGAGCTTTCATAAAGTTTCCGAGCTTATAATTATTGAATAGATTTTGAAGTTTTTTGGCTTTTTAATTATTTAAACATAGTTTTTGAGTCGCTTACAAACAAAGTACTCCATAATTGAACTTTTAACCAAAGAATATGAACTTTTAAACAACGATCTTGAGCTTGAATAGATTGTACATGCAATTGGTAATAAAATAAGACCGTCTTACAGAATGAGTCCCATTTATTATTAAACAAGTGTTTTTATACCCCATAAAATGACTGTTTCACACTTTAAGAATGTAAGATAGTCTTGTGAAATTATTATTTCATTATTATTTATTTATTTGTAATATAAGCAGTGGCGGAGCCAGGATTTGAATTTAGGGGAGCGGAAATTTTTAGGGGGGCGAACGACTATTTTAATAAGGTACTTTTAAAAAATTTCGAAAAATTTCGTTAAAAACTTCAAAAATTTCAACCGTCGGGGGGGGGGGGGGGGGGGCGACCACCCCTGCTAGCCCCTTAGCGCCACCACTGAATATAAGATATAAGTAGAGTATTTATTGTGTTTGTGTGGCCAAATCTCTGAAACGCGGCTTTTGTTAAGTGTTTTTTTTTTGTATCACAGAAGCAGAAGATCAGAGAATATAAACATTAAAAGAGGAGAGTTGAACTGCTACAAGTATCAGCTAATCTAAGCTACTTATTGGTTGTGTTTAATGCTCTACGGCGCTGGATATCTAAAGATTGTCTAAAAAGCAGGTACTAAATTCTACCTTCATTTACATTTCTGCACCATTAATTCCTTGTGTAAATGTCCGCTCCAGTCCGGTTTTGGATCGGTACGCAACCCTATTAAGTATTAGAGTTCTTTAACTCATTAACATTAACACAAATACTCGAATACGAAGTAGTTAGTTGTGACGAATTCAATATATTTGTGACTAATCCCACATGGCCATATCGAAGTAATTAGTTGTGACGAATTCAACTTGTTTTAATACCCAAAACGAACCCATTTTAATGTCATTTCGATCATTTTATGTGAAATTCGTAATGAACCTCTTTCATAATATAATTAGCATGCAACCGACCGTTCTACTTGTTTGTTTGTTTTTTTGTTGGTTGATGAGATTTTTTCATGACCTTGTCTCATAATATAGTGTGATACGGGTAGACTGTCCTATAAAAGACTAGTTAGTGATCAGTAAGTCGTGTTAAAGATAGTCTAAGTTAATTTATTTTCATCTTCCTCGAGCTGGTCGTTGTAGGTGTCATCTTAACTTAGTACAGTTCTTAACTAATAATAATATATCCCATCATTTAGTAAGTAAATTAGCCTTATTTAGAGATTTGTGTACCCGTTTACTTGTCAGTGACAAGCATATTCGTGAGTCGTGACAAGCTATACAAGTGGAAAATACTTGATCCGTTAAAAACTTGTAACGGACATGACATATCCGTTATAAAGGAGACTTACTATGACTAATTTGTACTCTTATGAATGTTGTTTCTCTTCAAAGTATAAAATTAGAGTATAGAAGTTTGGAATTGTATATGTTGGCGTTTCTATTAAGAGGAGTCCAAGTTGAAACCCTTACATTTGGGTAAGATAGGAGAAGAAGTAGGGAGGACTGGAGGAGTGTGGGGGATATTCTTTTGTTTTGGCATTTATTGAGAGAAAACAAGTACTACGTATAAAAAAGAAGAGGAGGGGCCACTTATTATTATAGTGACACTTTTTGCGTGCTCTTATGGGTTTTGCCGTTTCCCTACAATTATTATTATTCATTTATTTATTTAGTAGCTTAGGGTTCACTACATACTAGCCTTTCAACTTATAGTTACTACCCAAATGTTAGTAAAATAGTCGGTCCATACCGGTATGGGACTATGGGGGGCTCCTTCCTTTATTCTATAAAGATAAAGCAAGTTTTGTGTGTATCATGTGAGCTTTTGAGTTTCACAAATTCTTATTTCAGACGGAGGTATCCGTCTTAAGCTTAAGACGGATACCATATTCTCTCACAAAATACCCATCAAGGGTAAGTGGAGAGCACATGGGGGGGAGCCCACCTTGTCCCCTCTACCCATTTCCTCTCACAAAATACCCGTTGTAAGATCCGACCCGTCTTAAGCAAGACCTGTTGTTTGAGTTTTCAGTTGGTCTTGCTTCAGACGGACCATTTTGGTATAAAGTAAGAAGACGAGATTTTGTAACCACTTTACAGTTAGATGTAACCACTATTGAAAACAAGTTTATATAACCTGTAGCTACATTTTATCAAAAAGTGACAACATAATTCCGTCTTATTTTTCAGACGGAAATAGTCCGTCTTAAATAAGAATTTGCGTTGAGTTTTTGATGATGACTATGATTTAAAATTATAATAATATAATTTTCAGCTGGTCTCTTTTAAGACGAGTTTATCTGTTTTAAATTTATTAAAGTGAGTTAAATAACATACTATTTCGATAGATGAAATAAGTTTTGTCTAACCAATAAGTTTCGCTTGTGACCGTCATAAATTTGTGACATCTCACAATCTCTTTCCTACTTGCTCTTTCACTTATCCTCTCACTTACACCTTGTGAAAGATCACAAGACTAATTAGTAAAGACCTAATATATAGTGATCTGAAAATGATCCAACTCGAAGTGGCCGAACCCAAAACCCGAACTAAATAACCCATTTACCAAGTGTAGCGAGGACTGAGGAGTACATTGCTTTAAATCCATTGAGGTAGAAAGTGGTCAAGGGGCTTCCTTTTTTCAGAAAAAAAAAAGAAAGAAAGAAAGAGTAAATGGGGTTTGTATATATTCAGTAGGTCTTGCTTGTGACGGGTCGGATCTTGCGACGGGTATTTTGTGAGAGGAAATAGGTAGAGGGGACAAGGTGGGCACCCCCCATGTGCTTCTCCACTCACCCTTGATGGGTATTTTGTGAGAGAATATGGTCCCCGTCTTAAGCTTAAGACGGATACCCCCGTCTTAAATGAGAATTTGTGGTATATATTAATATATAGATTGTCTCTTCTCATTAACATATCTCTTATACGTTTGCTTTTTGGGCACTATTCATAAGTAAGGATAATATTTAGGAAAAATTACAAATAACCACCACGTATTTACGTATTTTTACAAATAACCACCACGTATTTGCGTTTTTACAAATAACCCCCAACTTTCACTATATATTCCCCAATTACCACCGTATTTTTAGCCCGACATCGTTTTTCTTATTTCCCAACTTGTTAAATGACGATATATGCGAATTTCCCAAATTACCCCCATTTAATTACACAAACCCATTTATTAGTCCATTACCCAAATAACTAGTCTAATAATCTAATTCCATCTTTCCCCCAATTCATTCAAACACTAACCCTAAATCAATCAATAATCCCCATTACAGATTTCAGAAGCTTACCCATCGGATGATTTTAACTTGAACCAGTTCAATCACCCTCAAAATTACCATTTTCGTTCCCCTTTGCCAGCAATATTGATGCGTTTGTTGATAGATATGGAAAAAAGGTTGATATTAGAATGAGGAAGGAACTAGTGTTTGAGAAACAAGGAAATAAAGGGAGGCATGTCAAGTTTTTTGTGGGTGGGCAGCTACTCACTCGGACCACCATAGCTACGCCATTAGCATTTAGCACAACTATTGAGCAGCTTACAATCAACCACTGTGCTCCTTTAATTCGCCTCCGTCTCACAATCAGCAACACTGACTCGGTGCCGAACCTGATACTAACGAGCATCACGAGCTGGCCTCTTCGTCTTGATGTGATTGTTTTGTTAAAGCTTCAGAAAATTTGTAATGTGGATTCTTAATGATTGATTAATTTAGGGTTAGACCATTTGAATGAATTGGGGAAAGAAGAGGATTACACTAATTATTTAGCTATTGAGTGTGTTTTTGTAATTAAACGGGGGTAATTTGGGAAATACACGTAAATCATCAATTAACAAGTCGGGAAATAAGAAAAACAATGCTCGGGCTAAAAATACGGTGGTGATTGGGGAATATACAATGAAAGTTGGGGGTTATTTGTAAAAACGCAAATACGTGGTGGTTATTTGTAAAAATACGTAAATACGTGGTGGTTATTTGTAATTTAGCCTAATATTTATTACAACTTCTAATATATAACATAAAATATAGTCATGTGAGATCTTGTTTAAATTGTCTTATCGTGTACAATATTAACATCAAATTTTATAATTTTTAATAATATGTAATTAAAGATATAAACAAAAGAAAATGAGCATTGACATACGTGAAAAAACAAACGTATACAACCAAATGGAACGGAGGAAGTAGTAAAGATTTAATGTTCCATCTGAAGTCTTCTGTAGTTGCTTGTTTTAGGTAAAACCCGTTTGTTTGTCACTTGGAGATTTATTACAACAGTAAATTTTCTGTTTCTGATTTTATTATTATTATTATGACGTTTTTCACTACTTGTGTGCAACTGTGTGTGCTTATAAATGAGTTCGTTGACCTTGTATCTTCTATATGTGATTGTTCTGTTTCATCCATCCCCTTTAATATAAGGGTAAGTTACCAAATAGTAAGTCTTAGCTTTAGACGGACTATCCGTTCTAATTCTTAAGACGGTTTAAATTCTACCACATAGCGCTAGTACGGACAAAAACATTGGCATTTTCTAGGCAACTTGCCATGTGATCTGATATGTATTTAACCCGTTTTAAGTTTAAGGCAGATAGCCGTGTCAAATGTAAATTTGTGATTAGTGTATTACGTAAGAGGTCTTAGTTTAACCATAAAGAAGAAAGGTCTATGAAGTGTATTGGACTAATACAAATTTATATACCCGGGGGTCTCCCATAAAACAAGGCTATCCGTCTGAACAATAAAACGGGCCAAGTATCATCCAATGGCGGAGCCATGATTTGACCTTAGGGGACGGGGAAAATTTTAAGGGGGTCGAACGACTAATTATATAAGGTACACTTGAAATTTTTTTGAAAATTATAACTAAAATTCTATTTATAATGATTGTATCAAGCATGTTGGGGGACTAAAGGGCAAACTAGTCTTATGAAATAAAAATCCGGTGTATGAGGATATTATCCCCGTGTACTTAGGGCTGGCCTTTATTGATGTAATGTGTTTGTGTTGGTCTTTGCCATTGGGCTTTATAGCATAGATCCAAAATAGAAAGGGTCAGGTAAACATCAAAGACGGCCCAAATATCAGACCTGTTTCTGCTTCTTAGCTCATTGTTCTTTTGTAGTGGGCATCTTAGCATGAAATACTTCTTTTGTAGTGGGCTTTTTGGGCACTTGGAAAATATACCTAATACTTCCTCCGTTCCATTTGATAGTATACGTTTGCTTTTTTAGCACTATTCATGAGAAGAATCTTGAATACAAATTTTAATACTCCGTATATAACATAAAAGATAGTCATGTGAGATCTTGATTAAATTGTTTTACCGAATACAATATTAATATCAACTTTTTTATAATTTTTAGTAATATGTAACTAAATATATAAACAAAAGAAAATGAGTGTTGGCATACGTGATAAAGTAAACGTATACAATCAAATGGAACGGAGGAAGTATAAAATGGAATAGAAGCGTAACGTACTAAATAAAGGAAATTTCTCTTTTAAGACGGGAACATTTGTTTTAAAAGAATATGACAAAAGCAGAATGCACAGTGAAAAACAAAACATTTGGGTCCTATATGACCATGTGATATGATATTTGACCTGTTTTTAATTTTAAGACAATATTAAGACATATATCCCGTCTTCAGGAATCCTCGTGTTATTTAGGTGGGGTAGATCTTAATCATGAAATAACTCGTGTTATTTAGGTTTATAAGATTTTTGGAAGAGGTAAATTACTTGTGGTCGGTAGTATTGCGCAATTGAAATCCTCTCCAGTTCATGTAGGATTCAATACTCACTAGTCTTCTTCTTCTTCTCTTTGTAATTTGGTACCGGTCCCTCCAATAACTATGTCGAGAAACTTATTCAACCAAAATTGAACCAAAAACTTAAGGTTGAGCCCTTAAGTTGATGGTTGGAATAGAGAAAATGTTGGTTTATATGGTCTTTTGCAAACTCTCTTTTTAATTACTAGTTCCGCATTTTTATTTATCGATGTTACTATAATTAAGTTTGAAAGGTCCTGGACATTTTAAAGGGTTATTTTTACGACTTTTTAAAAAAAAAATTAAGTTATTTTAAAATGATTTTGATCATTGCAAAAGTTAAGCATAAAATCTTCTATCTTCTATTAGTTATAGTTGGGACACTCGGTAGCATACCGTCTCCATCCCTATTCAATTGTATTCACTACATTTAATCAAGCGAATCTTCTATAAATCGTTATAGTTGGGAACATTATTTTTAGTTTACGATTTCTTGTCTAAATGAAGTGTCGTAATGTTATGTCGCGTCAGACTCAAGACACTTAACACGAGACAAAAATGAAGAAGTGAATAATTTGAGCGTCTTTTACATATTTAGAAATTGATGATAGTGCAATAGAAAAATCTCCTCTTGATTTGTGTGTAGGATAATTTCTAAGTAAGAACATACTAGTAGTATTGGTAGTAGTATTATATTAGAGCCTTATTGTTTGATCCACATTCTTATTTAAATTTTATGTGTACTACTCAAAGGGAACATGATTATGTTTTTGTGATGTGTGTCCTTTCTACATACATTGTTTTTCTTTCCAAAATTTTTGGATCATGTTAGAATGATGCACTTATGATGCTAAGATTCAATCTTGGGTCCAACAGATTCTTAATTCATCCTTTTAAGCTTCCATATAATTCCTCTCATAAATCCAGACAATAAAAGAATGCCTTCAACATGGGTCCATCTTAATCATCCCTACAAGATATATATAGGCAGCCCCAAACCAAGTACACACTCATATTTTAATCACAAATTCTTATTTCAGACGGAGGTATCCGTCTTAAGCTTAAGACGGATACCATATTCTCTCACAAAATACCCATCAAGGGTGAGTGGAGAGCACATGGGGAGAGCCCACCTTATCCCCTCTACCCATTTCCTCTCACAAAATACCCGTTGTAAGATCCGACCCGTCTTAAGCAAGACCTACTGTATTTTAATTACCGTAACCAGTATGTCTCTCTTGTGACGGACTGGTGCGTCAAGTATCACTCATGTGGGTTGTTACTTGATAAGACAAAAATTAGCGTTGGTAGGGAGTCACAAATGACTTGTCTTCATCTACCCATATGAGTTTTATTCGACCCGTCACAAGATTACGAAAGATATGATTCATCACAAATGAGAATTTGTCCTTTAATTTTTATGTAAGATCGTCTTAGGTGTGAGATGGTCTGTCTCATCCTTTGAGGGTTGGATGACTGGTCTTATTCTATAATTTGTGATATTCCCGTTGAAAACACGTAAATTTGTAATTAAATTCGTCACATGTCATATTATAATACCACACAACAATATTTTTACACACAAGTCCTATTAATCCCAAGGCTTTGTTTGTTTGTTCTAGCTAGGTAAGATCTCAAATCCCATCATTTCATTTTAACTTATTCCAGCTGTATTCAAAATATTGGGTAATAAACAGTTAAAAGACTGTAGTAAATTTTTTAAATTTGACTAAAGCACATTTACATTTACTTGTACATTTTGAAGTAAAAAGTAAAAAAAGTAAAAAAATGAGATCTGACAGTTGCAGTATAATCATAACAAAGGCAGGAGCAGTAAGAGCAGAGAAATAGGAGATGCATTGCACTACCAACTTTATTATATACTAGTATTTTTATATATTATTATGAATATATCATATGATAAATCACTTTGGACCAACTTTATTACTCCTATTTCTCTCATCCTGAGCTATCATAACCCCCCTACACTTCCCTTTTGCCCACTGATATTCCCCTACTTTTGCTGTACTGTCTCCTTTTGAGTTGTCCCTTTTAAACCAGATAAGAGTCTTTGGTATTAGTTGTTGATAGTCTTAAATATCCGTTTCAGTTTTTAAATTGTGATCCAGCCGATCTCGATCCGATTTAGTTGTGTTTCTAATATGGTCATTACCGCATCTAGATGCAGACACTTGTATAGAACGGTTTTACATTAACGTCTTTGGTAAATTGCTTGTATCTTTTACCCAAATACCCTGTAAAAGTTGGTTACTAAAACCCTTTTTCTTATGGGGTTGTATGAGTAAAACTGACTTACAAATAGTGGCAGAACTAGGATTTGAAATTATACGGGAAACTAAAAACTTGGAAAATTCATCCTACTTTGGGGCGAGCGCTGCTGCTAGCCCCCAGGTCCACCACTGCTTACAAAAGCTTCTACACAATTTATAATGTGACTTTACATTGTAAAACCGTTTTGCACAAGACTTAGTCAGACTTTTATACGTTTGAGTCCGCGTGATGGTTCGTTTTCTACCGTTTCGAGGATTTGAGCTGTCTCAAAATGACTGTGTAGTACAATCAAAACTGAATCACTTTTTCTTATTCATGTAATATTTGTACAAAGCTAAAGGAGACAGTCACTCTAAGACAGAAATGGTACATTTTGAACTCATTTCTTCTTTTGTGTTTCCTCTACAAAGTGTTAACTCTCTTTTCAATAACACTATCTTACAAAATTGTCCTAAGAAAGAAAATCCAAGAGCACTCCCCTATCTTCCATCTTCCCATGCTTGTAGGACCACTAGTTTATACAATATATTTATATTTAAAATATTTGTATATTTAAATCACTTTGATTTTGGAATAACAAATTCTTGGAGTTATCTATGCTTAGTTTTGTTAATCCCAAGTAAAGTAAAATTCCCTTTTTATATTTCTTTTTTGACCCTTGAAATTTGTGCCCTAATTGAAGATTCAAAAAGAGAATGATGGTCAAAAATGTGAGAAATTATTTGTTAGTACTTACTACTTTACTATTGTTTATACATATTATATATAAAATATATTTCAACTATGATTATGATTGGTTTTGTTGAATTTATTACAGTAGTTTTTCTTCATGTAAGACAATATACACTCATATCATAAATTATGGTGGAAAAAACCATTTTGTATTTTTGAGTTTCATTTGTCTTTATCCTATCAACTACCAAATCCCTTCAATATAAATATACATATATTTTTTCTCCTTTTTTTACTGTGTTTTTTGAAAGGAAGAAAGTGAAATTTGAGCACTTTAACCTTTCGACTGTTAGAAATCAGGTAAATAGTGTAATATAGTTCATGTATGTTTTCCTCCAATGGCTGAAAATTGCTTCATTTTTAACTTACTGCTTGAATTATTGTTTTTATCTTCAGTCTTTTGCACAATGGTTTCTGCATGATTTGGGTTTTTGCATGTTACCTGGGTTTTTCTACATCACAGTTAATTTTGTTTACCTTATTGTCAGAAATATTGCTGTATAGTTCATGTACAAATGTGGTGTTGTACTCCCTGAAATACTGTTCTATGATGATTCGTGTTATCCGACCCTGAATTACTGTCGAAATATCGTGTTCCTGTTCTTTTCTGCCTTCTTAAATGACAAATCTTTGTTCAGTACTTCACTGTGATATTATTTACCTTGAAAACTCTACTACAGGATATTGTTTTAAAGTTTTACCTATAAATTTGCAAACTTATTTTCCATGATGCATTGAAACTCTCATTTTAGTGCTTGTAAATCACTAGTTTTTATGTTCTAAATTCTAACCCTTGTTGGAAAACCTGAATTTTTAGCAGAAATGCCGAACCGGCAAATGAGAGACCCGGAACTGAAACATATGATCTCCAAAAAGCCTGTGGAGAACATAGTGATTCAACCGGAACGTAAGAAGGAAGATAAGAGGTTTGCCAAGAGTCCCGGGGAGGGATTAGATGACACACCGAAAAATGTCAAGAGACGGAGAGGGAGAAGAAAGCCGAAGTGTGCTGCTGTCGAAGATATACCTAATGGAAATAAGCTTGAGTTGCATGTTGAGCCACCTTCATTGAACAAAACCATTGTGTTCCAAAAAAGGCCGGGTTTTGGTCAAATTGGTACTAAATGTGTTGTTAAGGCGAACTATTTTCTTGCTGAGCTTTCAAGGTCGGATTTATGTCAATATTGCGTAAGTTATCGGCTTTCTCTTTGATTATGTGTTATGTTATTAATTAGTGCACAAATTATTGCACACGACTGTCTTAATTATCACACAAGACTGTCTTACTGTAAGATGATTTTGTATAGGAATTATGGTTATTAGTGCAAACTAATGTTTTTACGGATAATTTTGTCAGGTTACTATAACGCCGGAAGTTAGTTCCAGTAAACTAAACAAAGCTATAATGGCTCAGCTGGTTAAGCTTCATAGGGAAAGTGACTTGGGAACAAGGCTTCCCGTGTATGACGGAAAGCAAAATCTGTACACTGCCGGATTACTACCATTTACGACGAAAGAATTCAAAGTTACATTGGTTGATGAATGTGAAGGATTTGAATTGACAAAGTACGATTCTTTATTAAATTCCTTGTTACATTTGTTAGGTCTTTGTTTGATCATATTCCTTTGTATAGTGTCTTACTTGAATATTTTGTACCAGGAAGAATGAATTCAAGGTGGGAATCGAGTTTGTAGGTTTTACTAGAATGGATGCACTACACGATCTGCTTGCGGGTAAACAGGTTAAGGCACCTCAAGAAGCACTTACTGTGATTGATACTGTCTTAAGGGAGCTTGCGTCAAAGAGGTGCCCATATACACATTTTTTTTTTTACTTTGTTCCCTTTTCCTTTTTGGGTTGTCTCAAATAATTGTCTCCTTCCTAGATGTCGTAAAATTAAGCATATAGTGAACAATTAAAAGTATCTCTAGTTAAGTAACTGATCCATTCCAGTTTTATCGCCATTTCCTTTCATCAGAGGGTCATGCTGTTATTGCAACATTTTTTTTCTTCTTAAATTTACTTCTAGTGTCAGTTCAACACTTTTTGACAGTGTGTTATGCGTCGGACTCTCGGACATTGGCACAATTCATTACGTGGACACTTCATTTTAGGCGAAAATTAGCACCTTTTCAAAATTTAGTGTGTCCATCTCTCAATACCTTAGTCGTTCACATTCGACAGTGTCCACTGGGACTCGACTTGGCGTAAGTTTGTAATTTTACCATATCTTGACTTTACTTTGATGTTGGGAAATTTTGAAGGTATTCACCATTTGGGAGATTATTCTATTCTCCAAACATCCAAAAGCCTCATCAACTTGGTGGCGGTTTGCACTCATGGCGCGGCTTCTATCAAAGTATCAAACCTACACAAATGGGGTTGGCCCTGAACATTGGTGGGTGTCTTTTAAAATTATTTGCAGTCGTTTATCGTGTTGACAAATAATTGTATCATGTTCTTGGAAATACCATCGTGAGATCCAAATTGTTTTATTGAATAGATATGTCTGCAAGCGCTTTCATTGAACCACTCCCAGTCATTGAGTTTGTTGCTCAAGTGCTGGGTAAGGATGTACGGACACGGCCACTGTCTGATGCTGATTCTGTCAAGGTGTGTTAATTATCGACTTTGTTATATTCACTAATACAGTCATGGTGCCTATATGATTATGATTACTGGAATTTGCCTTATCAAATGTACTGGAATTTCATGCGAGTAATTGTGCAGGTTAAGAAAGCACTTAGAGGCATCAAAGTCGAAGTTACTCACAGAGGAAATGTACGCAGAAAGTATCGCATTTCAGGATTGTCAGCACGGCCTACAAGAGAATTAATGTACTAAGTTTTGTTCATCTTTTTGCGTCTTTGTTTGTTCTCCGTGCATTCTTTGACTGGTCTAATGGTGCGTTCATCTTTTTTTTTGTTGCAGTTTCCCAGTTGATGAGCAAATGAACATGAAGTCGGTGATTGAATACTTCCAGGAAGTGTACGGATATACTATACAGTATCCCCTTCTTCCTTGCCTTCAAGTCGGGAATCAAAAGAAGGTGAACTATTTGCCAATGGAGGCTTGCAAAATAGTTGAAGGCCAGAGATACACTCGTAGATTGAATGACAAGCAAATAGCTTCCCTACTTAAAGTTACGTGTAGACGACCATCTGAGCAAGAAGCCGACATTTTACAGGTCCTTAATTTCCCCACTTAAACTCCTAGCGTCTACTCCCCGTACATTGTGCCGGTGTTGGGATAAGATTTATAGACAATAGTTCACAAGTCATGATGTCATCTTACTTTCCATTTCAGACAGTTCACCAAAACAACTACAACCAAGATCCTCATATGCAAGAGTTTGGCATCAACATTGATGATAAGATGACGACAGTCGAGGCTCGAGTTCTTCCTGCTCCATGGGTTTGTATATAAAACCATCCCTATTTTTTCTTTTATCTAAATTGGGTTGATACTTTTAGCCGAATGTACATGTGTAACGATTTTTGTTTTTTTTTTTTTCTGTAACAGTTGAAGTACCATGATTCTGGGAAAGAAAAACAACACCTACCCCAGCTCGGCCAGTGGAACATGATAAACAAGGTAAGCAAAATTCCATTGCCATAAGTTGTTTGTTGCGGTTTAGTTATATAGAGCGGACTGTTGACTTAATATCACATTCTTGTGGTGACATAGAAAGTGATTAATGGAAGCACAGTGAATAACTGGGCCTGCATCAATTTCTCAAGGACCGTGCCTGAAACTGCTGCTCGTGGTTTTTGTCGCCAATTGGTTCAGATGTGTCAAGTCTCTGGGATGGTAAGCTTCCATTTACGACTAGTATTTTTGATTGATTCTCTAGTTATTTAGATAATAGCAAGAACGATATGTACTCGTACCGAAACGTCATGACCTGTCCGGGATGCAAACATATTGAATTGACCCAAATTAGAGCGCTCGAGATGTATCTCACATGTGAGATCAACCGAAATTGGTCTCATTTAATTATAGGGCTAATGAGTTTCTCTCATATGTAACACCGTCTCATATCTGTGTCTCGTTGATAAGCTGTATGAGTAATGTGTCGACTCCATTTCAGGAATTCAACCCTGAACCTGTAATTCCCGTTCATTCTGCACGACCGGATCAGGTGAAGAAGGCCTTGAAGTATATTTTAAGCTCTGCTGCAAGTAAGCTTGAGGGCAAGGAGCTCGAATTGGTTATTGCCATTCTGCCAGATAGTAATGGCTCTCTGTATGGTATGTTCTCAGTGCTTCTGTGCTTTTGTTCTTATGTTTTCATTTCTCGATGAAAAGCCACTCTAAGGAACTTCATATAGACAGAGAACCAAAACTTTTGCTTACATCCTCCACCACATACAACTTTTATGATAGCATGCTATTTACTCGAAATGATTACAAAGTTTCGTTAGTAAATGGTTCTTGTATAGGGTTATTTTCGTAAGCAGCACATGCTTTTATATTATTTGAGTGTAAAACGATCTTACAAGTTGCTTTCCGTGTAGGTGATCTGAAACGCATCTGTGAAACAGATTTAGGACTGATTTCACAGTGCTGCCTAACAAAATATGTCCTGAAAGTTTCCAGGCAATACCTGGCAAATCTCTCGTTGAAAATCAATGTTAAGGTATAGTCCAAACTCCGAACTTTACTCAACTTTCAACTTACAAATACTCAAAGCCTTCGAAAATATATACTCCATATATGATAACGACTACCATTCACAGATGGGAGGGAGGAATACCGTCCTTATGGATGCTTTAAGTTTAAGAATCCCGATGGTGAGTGATATCCCGACAATCATATTTGGTGCTGATGTTACTCATCCAGAAAGAGGAGAAGACTCTAGTCCATCCATTGCTGCTGTAAGTATCACATAACGTCTGTGTTAATAGCTATGTTACTATGGCTATTTTATGTAACATTCTCATGTTTTGGTTCTAAAATGACGTGTGCACATGTCATACCTACATTGAAGTATCAGTTTTATCCACGGCCCACGGGTTATATATTAAAGTATCCATTCTCATGTTAAGTGTAACACAGTCTGGAACATTATATACTAATGTCTGAACATTCTTTTGATTTTTGTCTAACAGGTAGTCGCGTCTCAAGATTGGCCAGAAGTAACAAAATATGCTGGCATGGTCTCTGCTCAGGCACATAGACAAGAAATCATTCAAGATCTGTTCAAAACTTCTCACGACCCACAGCAAGGAACGGTCAATGGAGGAATGATCAGGTTTGCATTACTGATAATTTCCGTCGCTTGAATTCTGAAATTTTGGTAGTTCTTAGTTTTTATGTTCACCTATACTATCTTTTTGTTGTAGAGAGTTGTTGCTTTCGTTCAAGAGGGCTACTGGACAAAAGCCACTGAGAATTATCTTTTACAGGTTCACTTTTTTTCTTCTTTATTCTGTGCTCCGGAAACCGAAAACCTGACCTTTATATTATTTTGGCCTAAAAGGGTCACATCGGAAGAGTGCCGTGTTTGCTCAACTCCCTACTAATTCCTGTAAGATGACATGATGTACAATGCAGGGATGGTGTAAGTGATGGGCAATTCTACCATGTTCTACTTTATGAACTTGATGCCATTAGAAAGGTATGGATATTGATACCTTGTAAATTTAAGTTGAAATTAGGATTTCTGGAGGCTGAGTTTTGGATATTGACAGGCATGTGCGTCACTGGAACCTGGATATCAACCGCCCGTGACATTTGTCATAGTCCAGAAGCGTAACCACACTCGACTCCTTTCTAACAATCACAACGACAAGAAAAGCACCGATAAGAGCGGGAATATATTGCCTGGTAACTCTAAAACTTTTGCACTCTATAATATCTAAGACACCGAGATCAAATATTATTATGCATCTTAGTTTTTTCACCGTCTGGGATAGTTCGTTGATATTAAAATCTCTAATTTGCAGGCACAGTAGTTGATTCTAAAATCTGTCATCCAACTGATTTTGACTTCTACCTTTGCAGTCACGCTGGGATTCAGGTCTAGTTTTAGATTTCTATTGAATTTTGTACGAGTAAGACCGTCACACATGAGACCAGTCAAAAACCTTATGTATTCCTCATTCTATTATAGGGTTTGGGTTGATCTCACGTGTAAGATTGTCTCATTTAAGATTGAGCTTTCTTTTTTTTAGAGAAAGTCTTAGAACACCATTTTCTGTGTACTATGTAACGTAACATTGCAGCCCTTTATTGATGTTGCAGGGCACAAGCAGACCTGCTCATTACAATGTTCTTTGGGACGAAAACAATTTCACAGCCGATGAAATACAGTCTCTGACAAATAACCTTTGTTACACGTAAGAACTGCGGCCATGTTTCTTTCACTCATTATATGCCTTTGATTCTGTTCCATATTTTGATCAAACTGTTTGTATTACTGCTGCAGGTATGCTCGTTGCACAAGATCTGTCTCAGTTGGTAAGTTCTTATGTCAAAAACTTCTATAAAAAAGTGCAACTTATGCCCAAGATCTGACCCCCACTCGTCCGACCTTTTTGATATGTCTAATTAGAACTGACAAAATTGACCTTGCCCAAATGACCCAACCCGAACAACCAGATCAGTAACCGACCTAGCACCCAAACTAAGAACCCAAATTTGACCCGACCCTATAGGCCTATATGACCCGAGATGAATGTTTATTGTTGGAAACCGACCATTATCCCTTTATAACTTGATAATAACCAATCCAAGCCTGATCAATCTGACCCGACCCAAATGCCGATAAACCCGAACAAACCCAACCCGGTTGACCCGTTAGTGTAACATCACATTATATAAACTTATGTGTTCTTTGTACATGCAGTCCCTCCAGCGTATTATGCTCATCTAGCAGCTTATAGAGCGCGATTTTACATGGAACCCGATCATTCTGAGAATGGGCGCTCAACCAACGGCCAATGCGTACGCCAATTGCCGGAGTTGAAGGACAAGGTCAAGAACGTTATGTTTTACTGCTAATCTTAGAGTGACAAACATGTGTATAACTAGCTCTCTTGTAAGTATAGGTGTAGTGACTAACCGATGGTGCATAGTGAATTTTGATAGTGAATTATGAACCATTAGCTAGTCTCTTTCAGTTACAGATTTATAGATGTCTCAGCCTCTTTGTTCAGTTGCTAGCTATGTTAATTAGTTCACTTTGGTTATGTATCATATTTTCGACAGACTTTCCTTCCTGCACGATTTCAAATCTTAAACGCTTAATTTCAGCTTAAACACGATGAGGGTTTGCAGAAATGATCGTGTTGAATATGTTTCTTTGTCTGATACTTACAACCGAGCCTATTTTCTTTTGTTATTTGATCCGTTCCAAAATGTTCGCACAATGATTACATGGGACTTCCCCTCTACGTAGTTTGTTGTTCGTAGTTCATCTTAAACCTGTGGGATCGAATCATAAATAGTTACGTCATTTTTTAGGCATCTTCATCCCAAAGAACTATCGACTGTAGAAACGAACTTTCGAAACATATCAGATTTCTAGCATTGCTTAGGCAAACACACTCACAATCTCAGCGAAAGTGGATGAATTTGCAGCTGTAAAGATCCTTCAAGTAATATTAGGTTCATAATGAATTCAGTTCATAAAGTTCAGGAGATCTTACATTCTGATAACAAGGAGTGACAAAACTACCAAGGTCGGATTTCACCTATCGTATATGCGCTTTCCATCTGGAGCGCTTGTTACTAACCCGAAACAAAAAAGACATAATGAAACAATTACTACACAGTATGCGAAACAGATCTATTCAGTGAATTTCTGAAGTTTGCCAAAACACAAAAAAAAAAGAGCTAGACCAGAAAAGAGTTGTATGGAGTACCAATTCACGACTTCAAAGACAATAACCTGAACGGAACTAATAGTTGAGGTAAAATTGCAGCACATCATTCGCCTGAAATCTTGCCTGAAATGCCCTTCTCCTCATTCTTAATAAAGTTCTCAATATCACTACTTTCACCATCACTATGTTTAGACACAGCCACGGGAACACTAGCCCGAGTGACCGACTGCTGATAAAGTACGCCACCAACAATCGTCAGAAGCAAGCAAACCAACCCAAACCGACTAGCGTGCTTATCCCAAATCATTACATTGATCACAACTGTCAGAAACTTGTTCACAACTCCAGTGACAGTAAAAGCAGTTGCCGAAATTGCCTTTCGAGCCGCAAACCCGAAAAAGCTAATCAACAGCCCGAAAACACAGGACAAAGAAACAGCATAGAATGCAGTAGAATCAAACCAGTCCCCTTCATTCAAAGCCAAAGCACCAAAAACTTCAGAATATTCCCCGGTTAGGACCCAAAACACAGGGGCCATCATTAAAGATAGTAAGTTGTTATAGAGCACAAAACCCCAAGTGTTCAAACCTAGATTAGTCACCATATGCTTGATGTAAACCATTTCAGACGTAATGGTAACTAAATAGGCCAATGCCCACGAATATGCGGTCAATGTAAAACCCGAATCAGTGGCAACATACCCAAAAGCACCACCCAAAATAATCAACAATGACATAAAGGTCAACTTAGATGGTAAGGGCTGTTTCCTAAACAAAGTATCAGCAATAGCAACCAATAAGGGAGTACAAGACCGAAACACGATGAATGTATCGACATTTGCGTGACGAAGCAGATTTGTGTTGGTAAAAATGGCAAGGTAAAACACAAATGCAGCAGGCAAGAATTTCTTGGCATTAGCAAGTGTGAAGGGATCATGATGCAAAAACCCTAATTTCCCTAAAACCCATACACCTAATGCTGAGGTAAAATACTGCAATGCAGTTAATAATCCAGGGTAATTAAAATAGGTAATTGCAAACTTGTTAATCACAGCTAGTAAACTTGAACAAAGAGCATAACCTATCACTAGACTGCTTGTAGCATAATATTGCTTTGAAGCTTCTAATTTTATTGGAACCATTGTGATTGATTTTTGTCTCAAATTTTATAACTTTCAACCAAATTTGAGATACACACTTTGAAATTCTTGCAATTTTATCTCAAATTTGACAAATTTCAACCAAACTTCAAATACCCACTTTGAAATTCTTGCAATCTTATCACAAATTTGACAAATTTCAACTTGCAATTGTCAAAAACTTCAACAAATTCTTAGATACCCACTTAGAAATTCTTGAAATTTTGTCAAAATGTGACAAATTTCAACAAAATTTCAGATACCCACTTTGAATTTCCAGCAATTTTGCCTTAAATTTGACAAAATTCAACAAAAAATCAAATACCCACTTTGAAATTCTTTGCAAATTTGCCTCAAAATTGACAAATTTCAATGAAATCTCAGGATTATAATTAAATCTTAGCAATAAAGTTTAAGACTTTACTATATAAAATGAAGGAAATATGAAAAAGAAAGTGTAATTAAACCTCAAATCGATGAGAACAACCCAAATGAGTGCCGATAATGAAGGGTTTGAGTGTGAGGCTTATACGACGTCGTTGTGGTTGTTTGATCGGCCGACAGGGTATTTTTTAATGAAGACGTAAAACATAAACATGCAAGTGGGCCCACTGAAGAGGATAAATATTATTTGAAAAATTTAAGATCGTGAGATGTTAATGGGATTGCAGTCTTGCACCATGGCAGGACTAAGATCTTGAGATTGTGTTAATATTAATTGTAATATAATGGTTGCTATTTGTATTGACTTGTGATTTAATGGTGATGGCCTGATGGGTGATATTTAATTGCAGCAAATCCGCAACTCTTATTTGTGACGGGGTGACCCGTTGTAAGTTTACGACGTGTGAAGCCTCCTTAACAAAAACCCCCACTTATCCTTCTACTTGTTATTTATGAAGAGTTTGACTTGTCTTAAGTTTTCGACGGGTCGCTCCGTTATAAATGACTCCGTTATAAATGAGAATTTATGATTTAATTGAGGTTTCTCAATGAATATGTGAAAAAAATGATTATTTAAAGATTTGACTTCTTTTTCCTCTTGTTTGGTGGCCTATTCTATCGACTCTACTCGTTCGTTTTTCACTAGCTCAATTGACATTTAAGATATGCCCAATGCTAACTGATCAATCTAACTCGAATTCTTAGTAAAAGCAAGCGTTCCAGGATGATCAACCGATCTTTTCTTCTTTCTTAAACCGGTCATGAAGAAAAGGTCTGAAATGGTCTATTTTATTTGCTAAATCGCTGAATGAATGTCATATTCGGTTCATTTCAAATAAATCCGGTGTTAAGCCAAGCCCGATTAATAGACGCCATAACCATGCCTTCGTCCAGAGTCTCGTTTTCTAAGCGGGCTCATACTCCAAGGAAGGGGACGTCCTTCGAATACCATTCCGAACGTGGATTCCTCCGTTCAGATTTGGTAGTTGGAACTATATATATATATATCATGTTTTTTCCTAAGAGATCACGTAGGTGCGGGGTTTTTCTTATAGCATAGAAGGAGACTAAGTCATGGCTCAAATCTAAATTTTTTCCTATATTTTCAACTGAATGAGAGCCTTACAACCGCCAATCAATTGTAAGTGTAGTGCTAGAAAAGAAACGAGGGTAATCTTTATTATACTGGGAATCTGGTACTTTACGAGTTGAAAACCCTAGATGAAGTCGCCCTTTTACATTTTGTAGAAAGGAAAGAATGCGGGGAACAACTCTTTCCAAAGACACTATTCATTTTGTAGAAAGGAAAGAATGCGGGAAAAAAAGGTCTAAAATGGTCTATTTATTTTCTAAATCGCTGAATGAATGTCATCTTTGGTCATTTTCACACAAATCCTATGTTAAGGCCCATATATTATAGTTATATTCTATTATGTCCCTCACCCGAATGCCCATTTGGCTTGAAGAGTGATTAGTGCACATGCCTCCCATACCATGTGCTGGGTTTTTCTACTTGGTGAGTTTGTGAGATATTGAGAACAGCCAAGGTTTGAACCTGTGACCTTCGGTCACACTGGCTCTGATACCATGATAGATGAACCATCCATGGTTCATCTATCATAGCCAAGCCCAATCTAAGAGACGCCATAACCATCCCTCCGTCCACAGTCTCGTTTTCTAAGCGGGCTCATAGTCCTAGCCTCTTGGTCCAAGGAAGGGGACGTCCTTCGTACACCAATTCGATTATGGTTTCTGTTGCATTATGGTTATTGATGATGACAAGTCCTCAGCTATTAACGCGTCTGATTGCATTGTGTATGTTTAGGACTGTTTGCAGGATACAAGAATGACGTCAAAGAATTGAAGATTTGAGAGCCGACGTTCAGTTTTGTGTCTAATGGTGTAAGGATGATTGACCTTGAGCATAAGTCGTTAGAGTTGATTTAAACAGTTGCACAAACTGTTTAAATCAAGTCTAACTCTTGATATGTAAAATCGCCGAGTTCTTTGTTTCTCAAAGTATTTTGAATAAATTTCTAAAAGATATTTTCTGAGATGGTTTTACGTATAAACATAATTTAGACATATTCCTTCTGTTTAAAAGAAGTATGAAAAATATTGTTTATTTGGAAAAGTTATCTTTTTGATTTTAGGAAAGATATTGTAGAGATATTCTATCTTCTAAAATATAGTTTCCTTGGTTTGTCAAACTCTAAAAAGATATTTTTCTTATTTAAGTAAAATCACTCCTTCAGTAAACAGATCTTTGAGCAGCCAGAAATCTCACGTTTGATTAAACAAGTTTTGAGCTTTTATTTTTCTTGGAAAATTCTTTGAAAAAACTTGTTAATTTTTCTTGGTTTAATATATCAAGGTGCTCTTAGTCAACTCATCTCTTAGATTGTATTGTTCTTCATTGTTCTATTTTGTGAACCTTATAAGGAGACAAAGAGTTGTAATTTTCAGTTTGAGAGAGAGAGTTTTTGGGGTACGGGTTTGTACTCGAGTTGCACGATCGGGTTGATCGTGGGGGTCTTCTTGTAATCGGGTTGATTTATTAAGAAGATATTAATAAGAGAGATAGTGGACGTAGACCTTTAGAGAGTAGGTCGAACCACTTAAAAATCGCTGCGTTCTTAGTGTTGTTTGATCGTTATATTGTTTTCTTATATTTCGATTCATTCACGAATCTGTTCGAATCAGTACTGCACAATCTTCATTGTTTAAACAGTTCGCTGAACTGTTTAATTTGCCTGAGTGCTGATTCGTAACAGATAAATTCCGAGTTGTTTGTTTAAAGTTTTAAAAGGTACTTAATTTACCCCCTCCCCCTCTTAAGTATTGGATCCATAAACTCAACAATTGGTATCAGAGCCTCGTGCTCTTGATTGCTTTACCGCAAAGAGTTTGATCCTTTTGAGTTTATCTTTTCTCTTTTATTTTGCTTAAATGAATTCCAGATCTGTCAAATGTCCTGTCTTTGATGGCACGAACTATGGCTGGTGGAAAAATAGAATGACATATTTCATTCAAGGAACTGATTATGAGTGTTGGGCAATTATTGAAAGTGGCCCTCTTCTTATTACGACCACCGATGCAAATGGTGTAAAAAGTCCTAAAGCAAGAGAGGCCTACACTGCCGATGACTATAAGAAGGCAGAAAAGAATGCTCGAGCAATATCCCTTTTACAATCTGGTCTTATAAATGAGGAGGCCGGCCGTATTGCTGGTTGTAAGACGGCTAAGCAAATTTGGGATACTCTCGAGTTAGCCCACGAGGGAACATTGCAAGTGAAGAAACTTCGTATTGATCTATTAATGCAACAATACGAGGCCTTCAAAATGCAAAAAGATGAATCGATTAAAAGCATGTCTTCTCGATTTTCTAGTATAACCAACGAACTTTCAAATCTTGGTCGCTCTTTTCAAACTGAGGACATTGTCCGTAAAATTTTAAGAAGTTTAACCAAGAGATGGCTAGCCAAGGTCACAGCCATTGAAGAAGCCAGGGACTTAACTACTCTCACCTATGCAGCCTTAATGGGATCTCTTATGGCACATGAAATAGCCCTTGATGATGCCGAAGAGAAGCCCAAGGCTAAGGGCCTGGCCTTGAACGCCTTCTCAAGTGATAATGAAAGTGATCTTGAGGAGGAAGTTGAGTTATCTAAGCGTATTGCAAAGATAATTAGAAAACAAAATCAAGGGAAGTTCGAAAGTTTTACACCAAAGAAATATGCTCCTTCTACTTTTTCTTCTTCTTCATCTCGTTCTATGTCTAGAATGGGTTGCTTTAAATGTGGAGATCGTGATCATCAGATCCGAAACTGTCCCAAATGGGAAGAAGTAAAGTCTAGAGATAAACGTGAGAAATCTAAGCAAGAGTACAAACGTGCAATGATTGCTGCTGTGTGGGGTGAGTCCGAATCCGAGGACGATAAACCGCTTAAGGAAGAAAAGGAAGAACAACTATGTCTTCGATCCACTTATAAGCCCAAGCCACAAAAGAACTCATACAAAGATGATCTTAGATGTCTTATGGCCCATACTGACAATTTCGAAAGTGAATCTGATGACGAGGTATGTCTTTCTGATCTCAAGACTCGTGTTAGATCTCTGTCAAAAGAAAAAATAATTAGGCTTCTTGACGAGACCCTAGACACTAGTTATGACCAAAGTAAACGTCTGGAAGCAATGCAAACTGAGATTGAAAGTATCGCGGAAGAAAATGTCAAGTTAAAACGTGATCTGAAACATATTGAAAAACGAACAGTTGAACAGACTGTTCATTCCGAAGTTATCACTGAAAATGAATCGCTAGTCAACAAGATACAAGCTTTAACTAACGAACTAGATGAAATAAATAATATGCATGTTAAAGGAGCTACCACATACTCTGAGTTCAGTGCTAAATTTGATAGACTCAATGTTGACTATGACGATCTCCTTAACAAGAACAAGAGACTTCTTAGAAAAATTGATAAACTTGAAGTCGACCTAAGAAATGCTAGGAATGTCACTGCTAAATGGGAAGGAAGTAATACCGTTCTTGACTTCCTAGTTAATCAATCCAGTAATACTAATAAGCTAGGATTAGGGTATGAATCTTGTTCTAACTTCAAGCTAGATGATCCTCAATATCATACAGTTTGGGTTCCTGAACAGAAAGTAAACAGATCACCGAACTGTTCAATTCAGAATGCTTCCAACAATGTCTATTTCAGAAAGCCTGAACCCGTAGAACGTGACTTTCGTAAACGTAAGTATGCCGGCCTACCTGAGTATACTTTGTGCAAATTTTGTGGGAAAACAGGACACGTATTTAATGCTTGTAAGAAGCGGTTAGGTTACTTGGAACAAAATTGTAAGATTGTCAAGAAAATGTGGATTCGAAAGGACTTATTAGCACAAGTGACTAACCAAAAGGGACCCAAGTTAATTTGGGTACCCAAGTCCAAAGTATAATCTGTTTTGCAGGCTAAAGTGAGAGGGATCAACATGCATTGATCAAAATAACTTTCGTTGCTCAAGGTGCATATGAGACGATGTTTTTGACCTCTCACATAGAGCCTACAAAGTTGAGGTGTGATACATGAATTGGTAAGATGTTTCAAGTTTATTCACACTTCAAGAAAGAATGATGAAGAAAAAGAACAAGAGATAGCCCACGAGAACTTGATGAGCAAAACCAGAAGCGTTTTAAACAGTCCACTAAACTGTTCTCATAGAAGCGATCTCAAGTTAAGGGAGAATAGAACAGTCAATGACACTGTTCAAACATCCGACAGTTCAAAGGAATTAAATAAGACGAGCTAAATCAATTTGAACGGAGCAAAGTATGGCATTGGGAACCACGACCAAAAGATCGTTTCGTCATATGAACCAAATGGGCAAGCCAACGATTATGGGATTACGGTATAATTATTATTTGTGTGCCTATTCTTTGTGAAACATGAGTACAGTTAATATTTCATAAAATTCCGTCAATATTCTAAGACAAACTTTCTACGTGACATTGTAGAAAAAAGGAACATTTGCTTAAAATTTTGTAAAACCAAAGATCAGTTATCCGACTTTTAATTACTAAACCTGTAGCAAGGGAACAATTTGAGAAAATCTGATTGGAATTCGGTCTATTAAACTGTAGCTCGTAGTTAATGATCCACTAAAATTTTCCTCTATGAGTGACTAGAAAAAGAGTTGTTGTGTCATTAATTAGTTGGTAATTCTCCATTAGTTATGGAACATGATTGTAGTTTGCCTAGTCTGGTCCTCTTCTCATAGACTAGTAACGGGTTTGACAATTCGGTGTTTGTACTTAACTTGCATATCCATTTGTTCTCAAATAAAGGCAAAATCCAAATAACCCAAAGATAAGCCAAAACAACCCAGAACTTACCAAACCGAAATTGGACAGTCCTCTGCACTGTTCAGTTGAGAACCCAGAACCCAAACCTTGTTTTACCAAAACCTATCTACAATAGATAGGAAGCTTTAAATCAATTTGCCTAACCATTTAACCTACAACCCAAAACTAGTTTATACCTTTACCTAATTGATTTTGGTTTGAGTATATTGCACTTGAGTTTCTTTTATTCGTGACATTTTTAATACGATAATGGTATTTGCACATGTTTTCATCTTCCACTTTCATCGGGAATTTTTGATGATGCTATAACGTTTTATGGAGATTCTCATTACAATATATGTTCTTATGAGAAATGAGAGAGTGCTAAAAAAAAAAATGATGAAAAAAAAAAACAAAGTGAAGAAAGGCGAAAAAAAAAAGAACGAAAAAAAAATAAAAATAAAGAAGGAGGAATATGAGCACTATGTGATGATTTAGTTAATTCCTCATTGATTTCAAATCTCCTACGTTTTTCATGTTCTTCAAAACTCCATATGCATATATCTTGATCTTTAGCTACAAAATTCTTTCACGAAGTTTAGATATCTCATGTAATCTTTATACTCATATTCAAAGCCAATTCTAACCTAAATCACATTAACATAAATCCTCCCTTACCCTTCATAATTTGCCCTTCCTCGACCTATCCCTTTAAATCAGCCTAACCCATATCTTGCCTATTCTTTTTTGTGGATGTGTTTGTATATGGTGCTCTCGTTGGTTGTTTTGAACTAGTTATTATGATGTCTATGCGGACTGTGTGTCGGTAGCTATTTCCTTGTCTTTGTGACAATGGGTGTGCGTTGACTATTTTGACTCTCTTTCTCTTTTTGATGATGTCAAGAGGGGGAAATAGTGGTGGATCTCGTACCTAGTAGCTACTAATCTTTAGACCTTTAACTATGAAGTTTTCTCTTAGCGTTTCGAAAAACTAAAGGTTCATTTCAACTATGCTGATCTTAGACTGTTTCCTATTTCTATCAACAGTCATGATTATTATTGTCTTACTAATCTTGATGTTCTTGTTTTGAGGGGGAATATTTGTCAACATGGACTTGCCATCATCAAAGGGGGAATTTGTTGCATTATGGTTATTGATGATGACAAGTCCTCAACTATTAACGCGTGTGATTGCATTGTGTATGTTTAGGACTGTTTGCAGGATACAAGAATGACGTCAAAGAATTGAAGATTTGAGAGCCGACGTTCAGTTTTGTGTCTAATGGTGTAAGGATGATTGACCTTGAGCATAAGTTGTTAGAGTTGATTTAAACAGTTGCACAAACTGTTTAAATCAAGTCTAACTCTTGATATGTAAAATCGTTGAGTTCTTTGTTTCTCAAAGTATTTTGAATAAATTTCTAAAAGATCTTTTCTGAGATGGTTTTACGTATAAACATAATTTAGACATATTCCTTCTGTTTAAAAGAAGTATGAAAAATATTGTTTATTTGGAAAAGTTATCTTTTTGATTTTAGGAAAGATATTGTAGAGATATTCTATCTTCTAAAATATAGTTTCCTTGGTTTGTCAAACTCTAAAAAGATATTTTTCTTATTTAAGTAAAATCACTCCTTCAGTAAACAGATCTTTGAGCAGCCAGAAATCTCACGTTTGATTAAACAAGTTTTGAGCTTTTATTTTTCTTGGAAAATTCTTTGAAAAAACTTGTTAATTTTTCTTGGTTTAATATATCAAGGTGCTCTTAGTCAACTCATCTCTTAGGTTGTATTGTTCTCCATTGTGCTATTTTGTGAACCTTATAAGGAGACAAAGAGTTGTAATTTTTAGTTTGAGAGAGAGAGATTTTGGGGTACGGGTTTGTACTCGAGTTGCACGATCGGGTTGATCGTGGGGGTCTTCTTGTAATCAGGTTGATTTATTAAGAAGATATTAATAAGAGAGATAGTGGACGTAGACCTTTAGAGAGTAGGTCGAACCACTTAAAAATCGCTGCGTTCTTAGTGTTGTTTGATCGTTATATTGTTTTCTTATATTCCGATTCATTCACGAATCTGTTCGAATCAGTACTGCACAATCTTCATTGTTTAAACAGTTCGCTGAACTGTTTAATTTGCCTGAGTGCTGATTCGTAACAGATAAATTCCGAGTTGTTTGTTTAAAGTTTTAAAAGGTACTTAATTTACCCCCTCCCCCTCTTAAGTATTGGATCCATAAACTCAACAGTTTCGATTATGGTATCCTTTTACCAATTACTGAACGTCCATACTGATTAATAAGCTATGAGTAATTGATTAATTGAATATTACTCCGTATAAATTTATAATATGCATTCGCACGGTGCATAAATTATGATCTTAAAATTTGATTGTTTAACACTTCTCTTACAATTTTGTATCTGGATATTCTACTGAAAGTGCTTTAAGGTTGGATCAAGAAGTACTTCGTAATATTTATTTGATCAAAGAGTAATCATATTCATAGTGTTATTCATGGTCCCACTTAACTAAATCAAACGGTGGAAATAAAAGGAAGAGGACATTGCATGATTTGCATCCATACAAAAACTCATAAAATTTTAGTTGAGTTTTGTAATTTTAAACATTGTATTTCATAATGGAATTAATTCATTAGTTAATACTTATAGTCAATTAACGATATTAACTAGAACGATATTAACTAGAATTACTTGCTTATCTCAAGTTTGATCGATCTTAAGTTATCGTGTAATTATTATGACATATGACTTTTTCTTAGGCGCTTCTAGTGGCCTAAATAATAGGTACTATCCAACTTAAAAGGTTTAGTAGTTTATGTTATTACTTCATCATCGAACCTATAAAAATAAACCATATAGTATGCTAAAAAAAACTTAATCGAACTGCAAAATTAACTGATGCTCCGTACATTAAGAATCCACAAAATTCACACAATAATTGCAAATTATATGACTTTTTGTGAATCGCATCATTAATCAAGTCTTTTCGGATCCACATCTTTTTAACCACTTTGATGTTCTTATTAATGTCATTCCATCTCTTAGCACAACCATTAAACACATGACCGGTCTTGCCACAATAATTGCAAATTATATACTCGGGAAGGCCAGCGTACTTTCTTCTTCTAAAATCGGTTTTGCTTGGGTCTTGGTTTCGAACACAACAATGAACGTTGTTGTGCTTGAAACCGAGTCCAACTTTCTTTTCAGCATTTTTAGATTGACTTGTAAGAAAGTCTAAAACAGTTTGGCTTCCTTCCCATTTCTTGTAAAACTCTTTTGCAACCACTAACTCTTTATTCAAGTTTTCAACTTTAGCAAGAAGGTCAAGATTTAGATGTCCTACTTTGTCAAAAGCAGCTTTAGCATGATTATTCTCATCAACCAACATTTCATAGACTTCTTCAAGACTCTTAACATGATTCTGACATGAGGTGAGGTTCTTTAAGAGTGAGTCACGTTCATTGATTAAGTTATCAGCTTGTCGGATTAATGACTCATTTTCAGTTTTAACAGCAGATGTCACAGTGGAATTCACTGTGACATTAGACAGGTTAACCTCTTTAACAAGATTCGCATTTTCTTTCTTTAATCTCTTGACTTCCTTTTTAAGAGAAGGTATGATGTTACTCTGCTCTATCTCATCTAGACACTCTTTTAGACAAACATTTTCTTCGGCTATGTCCTCAATTTGAGTTTGCATAGTTTCAAGTTTTTCATTCTTTTCACGACATTTGTCAAGTAGATCATCAAGCATCAAACATACCTTTTCTTTGGAGAAGGATCTAACCTTTGTCTTGAGATTATTTACCTCATCATCGGAATCATGGTCAGAATCATCGGAATGTGCCATGAGACATTTTGCGGACACTCTCTTTGAAGACTCGGGAACATCAAGTTTTAGACGAGTTGTCATGCAAACTTTGGCATCCAATTCTTCCCCGGAAGACTCTTCTTCCTCGGAATCAGACGTACCCCAGATTGCAGACATGACTTTGTGTTTGTATTCTTTCTTTGCAAAATCACGTTTATCCTTGGATTTGAATTCATTCCATTTAGGACAATCTTTGATAAGATGACCTTTCTCACCACATTTGAAACAAACAACGGATGAAAATGATCTCTTCTTTTGAAAAGCTTTCTTTCTAAAATTGTTGAACTTCTTAGGAACATGACTATTGATCATATCCGCCATATTACGAGAGTACATGGCTTGCTCATCGTCTCCATCATTTTCCTCATCACTTGAGGTTGATTTGAGTGCGAGACCTCTAGCTTTAGAGCATTCACCCGAACGCTTCATGAGAGTTAATTCATGAGCCATGAGTGAGCCCATTAGTTCATTGAGGGTCAATTTGGATAGATCTTTAGCCTCCTCTATAGCCGTCACCTTTGGTTGCCATTTATCACTTAGGCTACGAAGGATCTTTCGGACTATGTCCTCGGATTCGAAATTACGTCCAAGACTCTTAAGTTCATTAACAATACTAGAAAAACGTGAAGAAAGACTATTAATTGACTCGTCACGCTCCATATTGAACATCTCATATTGTTGCATGAGAAGGTCAATACGATGCTTCTTAACTTGAGACGTTCCCTCATAAGCAAGGCTTAAGGTGTCCCAAATTTCTTTTGCCGAGGTACATCCGGAAATCCGGTTAATCTCTTGTTCACCGATGCCATATTGAAGAATGGACATGGCTTTAGAATTTTTCTCGACTTTACGATAATCAGCCTCGACATACTTATCCTCACTTTTTACGGAACTAGTGCCATCAGCATTAGTGACCGTTATAGCAAGGGGACCTTTTTGAATTATGATCCAACATTCATAATCTGTGCTTTTGACATAGTGCTCCATACGATGTTTCCACCATGAGTAGTTATCCCCTTCGAATATGGGATACTTAGTATGTCTCCCGTCCATGACTATAGGATCAACTCTTTGGTAATTAACCAATATCAAGAGCACAAGGCTCTGATACCAATTGAAGAGTCAAGGGCGAGATCACCTAAGAGGGGGAGGGGGTGAATTAGGTGTCTATTTAAAATTTTAAGCTTAATTAAAGCTTCTTTAAAAACTCTATGATCACTAAGACACTACTTAGAAGAAAGGAGAAGTTGACAACTTCGAACTAGAAAGTTAGAAGTATTCAACAACGATTCAGCCAGTAAATGTCACAGTGGAATCAACAGTGATATCAGAATGCAGCGGAAATATTAAAAACGAAATAGACAAAACTCAAGGATGTTTTTTAAATTGGTTCGGTCACTACTCCGCGACCTACATCCAACGTTATCTTATTAAACATCTTTGACGTAAACTCATACAAACAAAGACCCCGAATAATAAAACAACTCCCCAACCTACTCCGGTTGCTATTTGCTCAATGCTACTCCGCACCAAGACTTATGCTCAAAGCTACTCCGCTAAGAGACTTCCCCAACTCTTTCGAGTTGCTATTGCTCAAGACTACTCCGCCAAGAGACTTCCCCAACTCTTTCGAGTTGCTAGTTGCTCAAGATAACTCTATCTTAAGACTTGTTCTACTCGTTTGTTACAAGACTTGTGTTTCTCAAAATGTTCACAAAATGAACGGTGGAGAAAACGATTAAGTACTAACACGAGATCATCGAACACAATACATGCTTTGTTACAACGAACTAGCTCTTTGTAAAAGACTTAAGAAAAATATTTTGCAAAACAATTAAGTATGAAATGTTAAATGATTTTTGCAAAGATAATTACTCAATAAAACTCAAAGTCTTTTAAGCTTGAAAATATTTTGTTGTTGCACACTTGTTCAAATGAAATGAGTGTAGTATTTATAGTGTAAGATAGAGTGTACCTTACAATAAAAATAATATAAAAGTTGAAGCTTGAACAACAATTAAAGTGTCAAACAAGAGGCAGCCAAAACCATGGCTCCTTATGCAAGAAAGATAAATTCTTGCATAAGTAACCAAGTTTACTTGGGACTCTAATTTTTCAGCCAAATCTTTAGACAAAAATAGGTTAGGTTTTCTTACAAGAAAGACTATAAATGGTGATGTTTATGGGGACCATAAACATTACCAATTATAGTAAAAGTAAGCAACCATATTTAGCAAGTGTCTTCTTTTCCAAGACAACAAAAACTTCCTTTCAATTATAAGGATCAAACCAGAAATTTCAGCAAGGCAAAACTGTTGATCAAAGATTTTGAAAGCAATTTTCAAGAGTTAAGTAATTTCGAAATACTTAAGAGCCAGAAACCACAGTGACATGTCACTGTCAGTTTTGAAGTACTTAGCATGAATCGAATTTAATGATTTCTTATACAACACTATGACTATAACAATGACGATCTTCATCTCTTGATCTTCTTGTGCAACCTTGAACGATTAGTTAAGCTTCCATAGCTATAAGATTAAAACTTAAGAGGTACACATTATATTAACAAGAAGATTAATTTGTCTTAAGGCATCATCAACCAATCTAATCTAAAAATGGTCTCAACAATAGGTTCCATCATCATCGTCGTCACCATGTGCCTCACCGCAAAAACTAGTACCAATAATAGTGTTCTCTACGACACATGTTGTGGAATCTCTTAAACCAACTTCCACCAAAAAAATACTCATTTTGATATATTTTAAATTGAATAATTGATACAAATTAGATTACTACAATTTGACAATGACCTAGCTTGTTTGCTTAATTAGTTTGTAGTTTGCTTTAAAATTTGGTATGTATCACACACTTATATATATACATAACTAGAGGACAAGGCTTTGAAGGACCATAAGGTTAGAGGGTCTAAGGCACGAGTTTGCATGAGAAAGTTACAAATGATGCTCCATAGTATGTGCGAAACAAGAGCAAAAGTGACACCTTGGCATAACACTTAAAACACTAAAACACATCAATTTAATTCAAGAGTAATTGTCGTTTTATTTGGTGGTGGAACAATTATTAGTCGTGATATAGCATATGAGTGTAGTGTAAAGTAGAGAAGATATGCTATGCCCCTTTATGTTCACCTGGAATCCTCATTAACAACCAGATATGGAGAGGCAAGTTGAGTGTGCAATGGCTAATTAGTTGACTATTTTAAGTACCCTTACGGCACTATTAGAATATTCTCCTTCTATCCCGGTGAATTCTCATCCTTTTATTTTGGCACAAAAGTCAAGACAAGAGTAGGATGCCATTTGTGGTTATACATAATAGAGTTCATGTGAACAATAGTCTTATTGGGTAGTCTAATTACTCAGAGAAAACATTCCTAATAATATAGAAAAGACAACAATTGAATGAGACACCCGAAAAAGGAATAGGACAACAATGGAGCGGGACGGAGGGAGTATTAAATATATTATGTGAATGTTGTAAAATTTGTTTCCCTAATTGTTTCCCTAATTAGGTAGAAAATCGCTTGGAATTATGGTGGGTGGTCGTGGGGTCCCTCGCCTTGGGGATATCCTCTTGTCCTTAGCTTACCTCCACGGCTCCTGGACACGTCATATGCGTCTTGTGACCACTCCTCGACCGCAAGCATACACGCCAAGTCCCCTCTGTCTCAAAAGGATATAAAGCCGGCCATATACACCCCAGACATCCAACCTACCAATCCACGTTAGTTGGTTCATGGATACCGGAGCGAGATCCCACATGACATCGAATGTAGGTAAGTTCTCATTTTATATTAATTCGAGCATTCCAAATTCCATTATTGTCAGAAATGAGAATTTTGTTCAAATTAAAGGTATTGTGCATGCTACTATATCTAAAACACACCCTCCCCTCACCCTTAAAAATGTTCTCCATACTTCTAAAATCGTTAAAAACTTAGTCGAAGTTTGTAAGTTTCCCACGGACAACTCCATTTATGTCGAATTTGACCCATTTAACAATGGCCAAAATGCTTTTCTACTTCTATATAGAAGTGGCATCCGGGTTAGTCGTTTCGGGTTTAGGTCGGGTCAAATCGGGTTTGGATCAGATCGGGTCAGCCCACCCTTTCGGGTCGAGTCAGGTCACTACAAGAAAATAGAACTTGGGCGACTTCTATAGGCGACTGACTTTAGTCGCCAAAATGTATTTGACGACTGAAAATAGTCGCCAGTCTCCAGTCGCAGACCTTAGTCGCCAAATGAAACTCGGACGACTGCTGCCAAAACCGTCGCCAGATTGAAGGAATGGCGGTTGAAAGAAGTCGCCCAATTGGCGTCTTTTTCTCAAGGTAGTCGCCCAATTGGCGATTGAAGTGCAGTCGCCAACTGCTTCCTTCAGTCGCCAAAATGGCGACCATAAAATAAATCAGTCGCCAAATTTGGCGACGGATATGAGTCGTCATGGCCAATTACAAATCAGTAGCCACTGGTTTGGGTACTCTGTTTTGGCGACTGAAAATAGTGGCTATATAAACATTTCAGTCGCCAAAAACGCTGCTATTTTGCAAAAAAAAATCTGTTTTTCTCATGCCATTTCATTACCATACCCTGCACGAAACTTTGCTACAATAGCAAAACAACAACAATGCAAACATTTATAACACCACATATAGAAACCAACACTCTCATATATAAAATGAGAATCAATCCAAGTTTACAAGACTTGAAAAAAGAGAGGAAATCCAAGTTTTAACATCATAATTAGTAAAAAAATTTTAAACATGACCTAAATCAAGAGACAGGGAACTCGATTAATCAAACCCAAATATTTACAACACTAATCAAAATTACCAATACAAACACTAATTACAATTTCACCAAACCCTAACTAAATAACATCTAAACACGAAAAGATCTAGTATTCACCTACGGAAAGCAGGAACAAGAGTTGTAGAAGAAGTAAGGTGGATTGTTCCCACCGCCAAAGTGAGCTGTCCCAAGCTAGAGCTAGTATTCACCTACGGAAAATATCTTCAGTTTCTATGGACTTTTCTTATATTCTTTCTAGGTGCACCGAGAAAATCACTAAAATTACGAGAATGAAGAGAAAGGAGCCGGAATTGATTCACTTTGACGACCTTTATCATCCTCCCCGCAAGAAATGTCGTCTTCCCTTTTCTATTTCAGTTTCATGTGCTTTTAGTTCAGTTAGTTGGCTTTCTACTAGACAAAAGGACTCCGATACTCCGGAGTTTGTTATGTAACTGACTTTCTTTAATTTTAATCTCAGTTTACCTTTGTCAAAAAAAAAATAACATCTAAACACCCCTAATAATCGTCACAAATCTTTAAATAAATCTATCAATCTATCGAAAACTAATGAAAATCACAAATTAAACAAGTAAACCTAACATTAAGATCTCACTTGTACATATAAGATAAATTTGTTATTTTTCCATATGCATTTTTTTTTATTCTAATTACTCGGCCCTTCTTAAGTTTAAAACGAATATTGTCATCTTAAATGACAATTTGTGAATTGATCACTATCACATTGACTGACCGACGCGGATGAAGCTGGGGGTAACAATATTTTTCTCAAAAATTGAAGTTTTTTTCAAGTGACCTTTGACGAAATAAGAAAAATAAAACGTACAAGTAAAATATAAGAGTAGGCAAATTATTGTTTCAGACGGCCACTTTTCGTCTAAAGCTTCAGACGGGGTTTTATGACTACTTTCTGGTAAAATGTAACCACGATGGTACAACTAGTGTTACAGCTTATGACAACTTGTTTCCAAAAGTGGTTATATATATAGCTGAAGAAAAGTTGCAAAATCTCGTCTTATGATTTCAGACGAGGGTAAGCAGTCAGAACTTTAAAGGTAGACGAACTCATAAGAGATTTTATAAATAAAAAGACCATTAAACCTCCGATTTAGAAGATCATGTACTCGGTAAGTATCTTTGTATATTACTCGTAACTAAAATTATTGTACAAAAATGGGAAATAAATAACTCTTAAGTTATGGTGTCAAGTCTACATTTGGCTACAAATGATAGATTTTAGTCTATTCTTATTAATTGTAAAATAGACCGTTTAAAATTCTGGCCAATTTTTTTGCTCGAACATTTATCCTAATTCGATGTATATTATACCCCTACTAATTCTTGTGTACTCTGGGAGTACGATACTCCTTACACCAAAACTGTGATAATATTTTGTTTTATTCCTATTTCTTTAGGTGTAAGGAGGACATTCTCCAAAAAGACACAAGAATTTTTGATTGAACGCCGATGACGTAAATTAAAGATTAGTATTGTACCAAATAACGCCTTACGATCGTCACAACACAAGATCTTTAGCTTCTTAAACATCACTTAAAAACAAGGAAACCTTGGTATTTTAACATTTTTATGTTATTGATTGACTAACCCCGTCTTCTTAAAGCGTGGACAATCATGCCAAAGCACAATACTACACACGAGATGAATAATTGATACTCGAACAAAATGTGTAACGCAACATGCCCAAAGTGCATGGTCTAGTGATCAGCTTAGATAGCACCACTTCGTCGGGCCACGTCGACATTTTGACTACAGCTCAGCATGACAAGTAGGACTTAAGTCATCAGGTAAATGACTGTTGGAATGTTTAAAAGGGTGTACTACCTGAAAATTTTGTATAGAGCTAGGTTACCTAAAGTAGAAAAGATAATAGGATTATTATTCTCTTTTCTTTTGGGATGTGAAATGTCTTGATTTTTGTGGACGTGAATGTGTACATGATGTCGAAATCTGGTTTCAGTGATGCAAGCATTAACAATATGAAACTCAACATCTTGATATCATCTACGATTTAGATGTTCATTCTTTTTGACAACCCTAAATTCACCGTGTATTTTCAATAACACGTATATTATCGTCTAACGTGTGTATTACATATTTACATATACATGCATGCAGTATAGCAATGCATTACACGATACATTGATGAATCTCTTGTATTTATATCATAGAATTTTTCCTTTTATATTTTGGTTACCAAGGGAACACCCGATCGAACACCATGCAAGCCTGGCGGGGATCAGGTAAGTCATCAAGGTTACCCTTGATGGCAGGTAATAACCGCAGTACTCCCGTGTAAGGAATCGAACCCAGGATCTCTCAATTCGTTGTCATTCACTAGTAGAAAAAGTGTCATTCACATTGTTTTTTTAGGTTTATTTACATCGGTTTTGGGCGATGTTTCTGGGGGCGTTGTTTACAGCTATTTTAGCAAAAACATCGGTTGTACAACCGATGTTAATGACATTAAAATTACATCGGTTAGTAGGTATAACCGATGTTAATAAGGTCTTAATTTCATCACTTTTCCATCAAAATCGAGGTAAATATGACCTTATTAACATCAATTATGCCTAAAACCGATGTATTTTACCTGTTAGTAACCGATGTAAATTATATTAACATTCATTAATTACATCGATTTTGGATCAAAAACGCTGTAAATATCACCTTATTTACATCAATTATAACTTAAACCGATGTATTTTACCTGTTATAAACATCGGTTTTAATTAGTAAACGATGTAAACTATATTAACATTCAATAATTACATCGATTTTGGATCAAAAACACTGTAAATATCACCTTATTTACATCAATTATAACTTAAACCGATGTATTTTACCTGTTATAAACATCGGTTTTAATTAGTAAACGATGTAAACTATCTTAAATTGCATTTACATTAACATCGGTTCTTTTCTATAACCGATGTAAATTTGAACAATGCAAATTCAATAATATAGCCGCAATTAAATGCTGCATAAAATTCAGCAGCACCTTCTTTGCAAAGTTCACATTCCCACACTATATATTTAATACCTGCAAACTTGATCGATAATGACACAAACAATAAACCAGCAACCTCACGGCTTCCAACAAACACAACTTCATTTCATACCAAAAAATGCCATACATATTACAATCCATCCATTCAACAAAGTAATTAAAAACAGTACTAGCTAGATCCTACGACAAAAAATGTTTTATGTGTTCGGTTGCAGTTTCTAAGAATCTAAACCTATTACATACATTAGATGTTCTTTACACAATAAAGTAACCACAGTTCTCGAACCTCGTTCATTAGTTCAGTGTTCATTTCCGTACCTGATACACACTACATAAAAACGAACGATAATCAGGGAGTGAACGCAATTTTAGAAGAGGTAGGCACTTAAAAAAAATTACATAAAAATATATTTGTACACAAATTCAAACAACGTCATTACATATTAAGAAATCGATATACCTTTTCTATGTCGTCCTTCGATGATGCGTAGTGCATGTAAGGTAATATAATACATCCACTTCATAACATAATAACCACACTCATAACTTCCTGGCTGTTGAGGGCACTATATTTTTACAAATTTTATAGTTAAGTAAAGACTATAAGCTTAAACATATACGCTACAATCACAAGGTAATAATAAATTAAATAAAGTGACTTAGTAAGCCCCGTTATTTAATAATTTAAACAAGTATAGTATCAAACTATCATTTTGATTATTCTCCGAATCAATCTTCAACGTGCAAAATGGAAGATTGAACAAAGATCACATAACACCAAAATCAAACATTTTCTAGATGAATCAAAATGCATGAACAAAATATATAAATACATGGGGTAGGCTGGTAAGAGCGGCGTAATTGGATTGTTAAGAAAGACAACTTCATACCTCGATCATTTTTATTTGAAGCTCGTTTTTTTTTTGACATATTGCGCGTTCCAGCCCTAAAAGAATACCTTTTCCAAGCCCTAAAATGTTATACATGAAAAGTAATCATATTACCTATCATTCATACATAAATAAATGACTATAATTAAATGTTGTTAGTCAATTGAACTTACAATGATAAGCAACTTTTTATCTCCCATTTCTTCTTTGTCGCTTGATCCGAGTCAAAAATATATGCAATATTATCTCGAAGATAAAATACAACCAACATCCAATGCGAGCTATATAAAATAACATCCAATGCGAGCTATATACAACATTCTTTGCTTACAGGCCGTAAGTCTATTTAAATATCAGCTAAGATATAAGGTAGTCTTTGACAAAAAATAAATAAATAAATATAATGGTTAAAAAAATGACGATCAAACGATCAATTCATTGCAACAGCAAACTCAGGTGTCTGGCTGGTCTCATTACTTACTAGATGGATAACATTTGACACATTATCTCGTCGAGTGTCAGCCGAATGCGATGTGGGCCTGCCAACAGTAGTTCTAGTTAAATCATTGATGAAATGACTTTAAATTGAAGTAAAATAGTGAAAACTCTAACTTTTTTTGTCTATTTGTGATTTTACTTTATATGCACCATAATACAAATGAGGTTCGACAACCTGAAGTAGCTAGTCTCCATTCTTTGGCTTCTTAGGATCAGCAAAGCGGACGACCAATGGCTTATCACAGCCCTGAGGAGAATAAACTAAAAATGTAAGTAATCATCGTGATTGAGATAAATGCTGATATACAAACAAGCATATTACTCTCATCATATATGTTCCATGCAATCCGTTGATTGCAGCCACCGCCATACATCTCTGAGTAAAGCCTACAAAACCTAATCCTACAGCAGTATAGAAAACAATAATATCAGTTGTTATTGACAAAAAAAGGCCTAAGTAATCACCACATGCAGCAAAAGAACATAGACTTGGATAACGTTGAGGATATCTGCTGTTCGAGCTCCAGAACAAATATAAATTAATGAACTTTTTAATCTATATATGTCATGTTTTTAAATAGGGGATGTTTATGATGATTTGAATAACTACTTCCAATAAGACTGGAGACACAAATTCAGCCAAGATACTTAGCTGATATTTAAATAGACTTACGGCCTGTAAGCAAAGAATGTTGTAAATAAAAAACTAGGGATGAAAATAGCAACAAACTAAATAAAAAAACTTGGCAAAATAGGCAAGAAATAAGATGTCACTTGTGTGTCAGACCAATGAGATGTTCAAGAATTGTCAGTTTCTTTCAAGCATGAAAGAGGAAATACCTTGTCCTGTAAAGTTTGAATCATGTTGCTCCAGACCTAGACAGTGTGTCCCTGCAAAAAAAAAAGTTCCATATTGAGTTTTCGTTCATTATGGAATAAAGAATTGTTCTTTGGTATTGAAAAGATCGTTCCTGACCTAGAAAGCGATGAACCCTGCGGCATAACGTGGTCCAAACCTAGAGGATGTATGAGCCCAGAAAAAGGGCAAGTGATGAGGATCAAAGAAGACTATATAAGAGCTCCCTAGTATTATTCATCTTGTGACTCGCAAGTTACGCCAGATGGCTGATAAGGAAGAAAATCTAAGGTGATTGGGTACGAGTACATGATTTTCTAAGGGTAAAGTAATAGGCTTGACTGATAACATTCATACAACAATGCAGTTCGGTATGATAATGATTTGGGGTCGGCTAACATGAATCATTCTTCCAATTGCTTATACCGAAACCAATAATGCACCAAAAAAGGAAAAAGGGAAATGAAATCACGAGGATACTTGTAGTTATAAGGAAATAGAGGAAATACCTAGGCGTTTCCTTTCTCCATCAGCATACTTAATTTTTAAGGAGGCCATCGCCTGAAAAAATATAGACAAGTTAGATGAGATGTAGAATGTAAAGAAGTAGAATGAATGTATAGACGACTGGGTAGGTGCATACCCCAGGGAAGGTAAAGTGATTATGCAGAGCTTTTATAGCCTCCTCGGCCTCCTCTATAGATGAATACTTAACAAAGCAAAATTCTGTTGAATAACAAGAGAGAGAGCAGCAACACAGTAAAGGTAATTAGTAATTAGTAGAGTAAAATGAATACCATGTTGGCAATTTGTTATTTATTTTGGTGTTGGAAAGAGTTAATGCAAATGATTAGGATTGATATTGAGGGTTTAAGGGATAAAAGCACATTACATTAGGCGTAAGTGGTGAGGATAGTTAAGCATTAATAAGCAGTGAGGATAATGTTGGATTTGTATCCGTATACAACCCTTTAAATCGACAGGATTATAATGAAATTTAACTTATATGATTAATAGTCATAAACAAAATTGCATAAGACGAAGGGATTAAGAAATAACCTTTAGTCCTTGCGATAAAGGCCTAAGAACAAATACCAAAATAGGTATTCTCCTAATTAAAACACCCTAGATGGAACAAGATATGCCTTGAGATTGCTAGAACTCTTGAGAAACCGTTTTCTCTCTTTTTGTGAATTATGTGATGGTGGAGGCTCAACTTGTGATTAGGGTTGATCAAGATCCTCTAAAATAGGGAAACCAATTCCTTTATATAGTCCCCTATCACAAGGTATCCTAGTGTAATTAGGAAAGGTATTTTCTTTCCTAAAAACCCTCCATATGGCCGAAATTTTAGAGTATTATAATACTTTATTTTCGGTTCATATTTAGCTATTAATATATTGCAATTAATATCCGTATATTATTAATTATAAATATCCGTATATTTACAATTTTACTAATTCAACATATCAGTTTATATTTAATTTAGCTTGCAATATATATGACAATTAAATATAACCTTTTATATTTAATCGCGAATTACTGTTAATTCGGCTAAACAACATTATTTAATCTGTATTAAATAATTTTTTATCATCACATTGACTAACCGTTTAGTCAAAAACACTGACTAACCTTTTAGTCATATTATAAGGCATCAATATAATTATTTTCTCAAATAATCATATCTCTCGAACACATCCAATAGGTGTGACTTTTAGGGACCAGTTGATTACCGCCATCAGTATGACAATAACGTCAAACTTATCTAGCAAGCCAACCGTTATTGATAAACGTTAATCAACTGATTATTATACGAAGTATACCCTGTGAACCTACAGAGATTTATTTATGTTATTGCACTAACTGTGGAGGACACTGGCTCCAACAATCTCCCACTTGTCCGTACAAGTGTATGTGCGATAACCGATTCTCATATCCTATATAAATTTCTCCCACTCAATGTAAACCAATTTGCAAAGTCCGTATTTACAAAGGTCGTAGTTTACAAGTGATCTGTATCAAGAGTGGTTTTCCCGACTAGAGAGTAACTCAACTGATAAACGAATCTGTATTCGAGCATGGCCATGCATTTCAGTTACAGCTCCTCGAGTGGCCCTGAGAAATATCATATCCTGATAAAGGTTGGATATTTTCTTCAACTCGAATCTTGCAGACACAAGCGCAGTATGAAATGACCCAGTGAAAATCTACTTAGCCTCCTGTTACGGTCGACCATGAGAAAGAAACCAAAGTCACCCAAAAACTGCCTTTATCTCAAGAGACAGTCGATAGTCAAAAGAATCGACTCTAGGAACACTATGGATGTCCTATCCACGACCTGGCACCTAATGTTCGAAACATTTAGGACTCCATAACGTCGTCACAAAATGTCCTGCGCAGTATCATTATAACTCGCATCTGTGATCGATCAGTCAACAGTTTGACTTATGGCTCGTTGAACCCACCATCAATCGACGTCACAAAATAATTGCCAGAGTTATCAGCTCATGTAGGCAATTACAGACCAAAACAAAATATAATGTAATTCAGTTCACTTTGTGGTGTTCAATGTTGTCCGTACAACCCACATGAAAACAAAATATAAACAAAACGATGATTTTATAGATAGTTTTTATGAAAAGATACAGGTGTCTAATCCATAAAAAACAACTAATACAACTCAGGAACACGTTTGATTCCCATGGAAATAACGTGCCCTTCATGTTTATCATATCTCAATGGTTTAGTGAGAGGATCTGCGACGTTGTCATTCGTAGCAACCTTGTCTATCACTATCTCCCTTTGCTCCACATAATCTCGGATCATGTGAGCCTTCCGTTGTACATGCCTAGACTTGTTGCTTGACTTGGGCTCCTTAGCCTGGAAGATGGCACCACTATTATCACAATAGATGGTGATCGGGTCATCCGAACTAGGAACTACAGTTAGTCCTTGTAAGAACTGACGCATCCATATAGCTTCCTTCGCAGCCTCTGAAGCAGCATAGTACTCGGATTCAGTCGTAGAATCTGCTATAACAGTTTGTTTGGAGCTTTTCCAGCTGACCGCAGCGCCATTAAGAGTAAAAACGAATCCAGACTGAGATTTCGAGTCATCTCGATCCGTTTGGAAGCTGGCATCTGCGTAACCGATTGCGCATAGCTCAGTGTCGCCTCCATAAGTCAATACCCAATCCTTAGTCCTCCGTAGGTATTTAAGGATATTCTTAACAGCCATCCAGTGTGTTTCACCTGGATTGCCTTGGTATCGACTTGTCATACTCAATGCATATGCCACGTCTGGACGTGTGCATATCATGGCATACATGATCGATCCTATAGCTGATGCATAAGGAATCCGACTCATGCGCTCGACCTCTTCCGATGTCTTTGGTGCCTGAGCTTTACTCAAATGCATCCCAGAGACCCATGGAGTATTCCCCTTCTGGAGTTGTTCCATGCTGAACCTCTCAAGAATCTTATCTATATAAAGACTCCTTTGTCCTGACTGAGGGATAACATCCGTCGTGATCTATCTCTGTAGATACGGATCCCCAAAATTCTTTGTGCCTTGCCCAGATCTTTCATCTGGAAATGGTTCTTTAACCAAACGTTTACCGAAGTTAAGAGAGGTATGTCATTCCCAATCAAGAGTATGTCATCAACATACAATATTAGGAAGACAATCTTGCTCCCACTCGACTTGATATATAAGCATGGTTCCTCAACCGATCGAGTAAATCCATTCTCTTTTATCACCTGGTCAAAACGATGATTCCAACTCCGAGAGGCCTGCTTAAGTCCATAGATGGAACGCTTAAGCTTGCAAACCTTCTTAGGATGTTTAGGATCAATGAAACCTTCGGGTTGTACCATGTACAACTCCTCCTCCAAATATCCGTTTAAGAAGGCGGTTTTCACGTCCATTTGCCAAATTTCATAGTCATGAAAGGCGGCAATCGCTAAGATTATCCGAATGGAACGCAGCATGACTACGGGTGCAAAGATTTCATCATAATGCAATCCGTGCACTTGAGTGAAACCCTTTGTCACTAGTCGTGCCTTGTAGGTATTTGGTTGTCCTTCTACAGAATGCTTTATTTTGTAAAGCCATTTGCACTGAAGAGGCCGAACCTTATCAGGTAAGTCAACCAGATCCCATACGTCATTCTCATACATAGAGTCCATCTCGGATTGCATGGCGTCAAGCCATAGCTTAGAGTCGGAACATGTCATGGCACCTTTATAGGTAGCGGGTTCGTTACTCTCAAGGAGTAAAACGTCATCACTCTCATTCTCCTCGACCCTACCAATGTATCTGTCTGGAGGAATAGAGTGTCTACCCGACCTCCTAGGTTCCAAAGGAATATTAACCGCAGCTGATGATGAAGGAACAGTTTCCTCCATTGGTTGCTCGGTTGTTGGTTCTTGTATCTCCGACAGTTCGAAGGTTCCATTACTTGTCCTATTCTCGAGAAATTCTTTCTCTAAGAACGTCGCACTAGCCGCAACAAAAACTCGATGTCGGTAGGCGAGTAAAAGTAATGACCAAACATCCCTTTTGGATAACCAATAAAGTATGTCTTGACCGATCGCGGGCCGAGCTTATCGTCAGGTCTCCACTTGACATAAGCCCCCGCCCCAAACCCCGAATAAGGACATTTAGGGACCGTTCCCCTTCCATAATTCATATGGAGTCATTGTCTACACAGCTTTAGACGGACTTCAAGGTTAAGTATTAGAGCAGCTGACAAAAGAGCATAACCCCACAATGAATCAAGTACAACCGTGTGACTCATCATGGATCGAACCATATCAAGTAATGTTCGATTTCTCCGTTCGGACACACCATTCAATTGTGGTGTTCCAGGTGGAGTTAACTGCAGTACTACACCACAGTCTTTAAGGTGTCGATCAAACTCCTTCGAAAGATATTCGCCACCACGATCTGAACGTAGTGCTTTACTCTTTCTATCCAGCTGGTTTTCAACCTTATTCTGGAATTCCTTGAACTTGTCAAAGGACTCACTTTTATGCTTCATCAAGTAGACATAACCATATCTACTCAAATCGTCCGTGAAAGTGATAAAATATCTATAGCCATCTCTAGCGTTGATTGACATAGGTCCACACACATCAGTATGTATGAGTCCTAATAGGTCAGCAGCGCGCATTCCAACACCTTTGAAGGAAATTTGAGTCATTTTGCCTATGAGACATGATTCACACGTGCCAAATGATGCATAGTCAAATGGGGAGATAGTCCCATTGTCAATGAGCTTCTTCACGCGTTTTCATTTATGTGTCCCATACGGCAATGCCATAGATAGGTTTGATCTTTGTCACCAACCTTTGCTTTCTTACTACTCACATGCAATATTTCTGTGGTTTGATCTAAAACATAAATGTCATTCATGGAAACTGCTTTACCATAAATCATTTCGTTTAAAGAGAAAATACAGCTATTATCCTTTATTACAAACGAAAAGCCGTCTTTATCAAGTACGGAAACTGAAATAATATTTTTAGATAAACTGGGTACATAGTAACAGTTATTCAGAAATAACTCAAATCCACTCGGGAGTTGGATTACATATGTTCCCACTGAAACGGCAGCTACTCTTGCTCCATTCCCCACTCGTAGGTCCACATCACACCCCTTGCGCGAGTTTGTGATTGTTTCTATGACCCTGGCAAATGATTGCACAGATGAGAACCGACAAACCAGATCTAGTACCCAAGTTCCGACTTGCATGTTTGATCTCCATCATAGTACTAAAAGAAGAATATATAACCAACAGGAAGAGACGCTCCTGCTTTAATGTCCTCTCGGTACACTGGCAGTTCCTCCTCTAATGCCCAGCTTGTGGCGAATGGTGGCACTCCACGTTCCTTCATCGCTCTTTTCTTGCCTTGTGAGCTAAACACCACGCTAGACCACCACCAGGCCCACTCTTCTCTTGCCTTGCCCCTGCTTTTTGAATTTCGCTTCCCTACAGCAGGTTTTGCTTAGCCTTGCCCATACTTGCCCTTGTTGGCAATCAGTATAACGTCCTTTTCAGGCTCCCACCAATTTTCATATCACTCTCTGCTGTAATCAAGGAGTGAGTGGATCTGATGAAGACTCTTCTTCTTCAATACATTCATTATATTAATTGCCCTGAAAAGGGCAAAACCATCATGAAGTGAATGAAGACCGCGGTCTATGACGATCTTCTCATCGATTTTGCAACCAAGTGCCTCCAGTTTCTCGACATTCTCAATCATGTCAAGAATGTGTGGGCTAACTGCTTGGCCCCTCTGGAGTTTCGCTTCAAAGAAGCGACATGTATGCTCATAGCTAACGATCCTCGGAGCTTTCGAGAACTCGTTAGAGATCGTGGTGAAAATCTTGTTTGCACCTTGGGCAATGAATCGTCTTTGCAAATTGGATTCCATTGAAAAGATGAGTACGTTCTTTATCGCACCCGCCTCCATTACGAAATCAATATAAGCAAGTGATTCATTTGCTTCTGCATTGGGGCCTGGGTTTGGCGGTAGTGGCTTAGTCAAGTACTCGAGCTTACCGTCAGCAATGGCAACATTCCGTAATGCCGCCTCCCAGTCCGCAAAGTTGGACCCGTTATTCTTCAGTCGCGTTGACTGATTCATAGTGTCCATGAACATCTTAAGCCAGGACGCACGTCCGAGCGTGACACTTGGCATTGGGTCATCAGTATGGCCAGCCATTTGTTATTAGCAGTTTATATCTGAATATATTTGACTGTGGAAAAAGAAAATAAATATGATAAGTTTCATCGTTTTAAATTTGTGTCTAAAAAACTGTTTAATTAGATGACTCGTGCATTTATACAATTGACCTCCCTCAAGAATTATATAAATGATCCCAAGACTCAATTTCTGTAATTTGATAAGCCAACCTCTTGGCTAATTCTACTTTTAGAATTCCTGGTCGAT